>CM035789.1:16190371-16352871 GCA_020466265.1 Siphamia tubifer
CTCTCCCTGTTCCTGTGAGGTCAAAAGTTTACCGTGGTTTTAATTTCACCTTTCCACAGCCAATCAGAACACGTCTCTGGCTGCTGGTGGAACTTTGACCCACTCGGAGAATTTGACTGTAAAGATCTGAGGCTCGCCTCTGCTTCTAAACCAACTCTTTCATTTTTTCCACTTTCGACTGTTTCAATTTTTTTTTTTTTTTATTCACTTCAACCTTTTTCAGGCAGACACCCCCCCCCCCACCACCCCCCCCCACCCCCACCCCCACCCCTCCCTGCATATTTATTTGAGAGTCCTTGATCACAAGAGGGGAAAAAATGAAACCCAGTTGTTGTGGATCTAAAAGGGATAGTGTGAAAAACGAAAAAGAGAAAAAAAAAAAAAGCTTGTGTTGGTTGTTTTTTTTTTCTCCCTTCTTTGCATTTCAGTACTTTTCCTCTGCTTTCTGAAACAGATGCCACCTTGATGGCATGTGCGTGTGTGTGTGCGTGCGTCAAAAAACCAGAAAATCAACAGCCGCACCTCAAGGATGAACAATGCACGCTATGGTGCTGACACGAGAGTCCACGGCCCATGTTTATGCCACTTGATCAAAACAACATAGACATAAATACTCACAGACCAACTGTGGAGACACGCCCCACTCTCTGCCTGTGTTGCCGAAGAGCTGGTGTGAGTGTGTGTGTGTTTGTGTGTAAGCGCAGGCATGTGAGCGAGGAGAGACTGTGAGTGCGTGTCTATGAAGGGGGAGGAGGCTGCAGTTAGATCATAGCATCAGAGAGGGGAGGGGTGGCTCTGCAAATAGAGCGAGCAGAGAGTCAGCATGGCTGGCGACAGTAAGTAGAATGGCTCCAAGCCTCTTGTAAGGAGACAAGACTATGTATGTGTGTGTGTGTGTGTTTTTACAGCCTTTTCATAAGCGTCTATGTGCACACGTTTGATTAATCAAAATTCACAGTGACTGAAGGAGCTCCCCGTTGTTCTATTCTCCCCACATTAACAGCACATTTGCCTCCTCCTCCTCCTCCTCCTCCTCCTCCTCCTCCTCCTCCTCCTCCGTCCACCTGACTGCGATAATAAGGCACATGCAGGCGTGCACACACATCCTCACCAGAGCAGTAGACTGTGAATCTCATGAGTGTGCAACGTAAAGTGAAGACAGTGCAGATGAATGTACTGTATAGCCTCTTTCCACCTGTAGCTGACTGTCTCTTCACAGAAGGCTGTAACTCCATCCAACACGCCACTGTTTCAGAAAACATAATAAATCCATTAGAATCTGGTAATCTCTCATCTACGTTGATCAGTTTTTGTGCAGAAGTGCAATGACAAGTAGCATGTGCAGAAATGCAACCACGGGTCGTCATAATAAAACACAGAATAATGCCTGTAACGTCCAATCAAATTCAAACGGTGTCTATTTATGAGTTCAGACATTGGATTTTTCTCTTTTTTTGTGTGTGTGCAAAGTTTGTCACCGTAGAAAACATTTTCACAGTCAACACCTGAAGCTGTTGATCAGAACTGAAACCTCTCAAAGTCTCCAATGATAATAGAAACTTAGCCAAAATGAAAGTACTTGGATAGAACCTGAGGTAGAATCAGCCAGTGAATATTTTTGCAACCAGCAGACATTAAAACACCTTCAGTATTTCAAATAGATGGATCACATTACCTCCCCTCATTCTCTCCAAGTAATGTTTGATCCATCGCCATCTCGTCTTTAATGATTAGTTAGTATGTCAGTCAGTGTACTTCTCTTTTTCTCTGTACAGCCACTTTTTGACCATTTCACAGGTTTTTGTGAGCTGTTGTCAACTTCAGAAGTAGATCAAAATGGTTTGGGTGTAACTGGATATTACAAGTTAAAATTCCCCAATGAATGCTGCATATTTGTGAATATTTGCAGTATTTTTCCTACGTGAGCTTCAACTAAATTTTGTTTTTAACCCGTAAAGATCTAGTGTGGCTTTTGTGGCAGTTGTCTCATTATTTTGTATCTCTATTTAACCTTTCTTAAGTGATTTATTTGAATATCATCCTGTATATTCTGTGAATTTTCAGTGTGAAAATCCAGTATATACATTTAATTTACTGATCATGTGGATTTAGATTAAAGTTGAGGGTATATTATATGCAAAATGTTTTGTTAGTTCAGTTTTGTTTTTCAATACATAAAATCGTCTCATGATTCACATGATGCATATAAAATCATCACATGACAAAGAACCATACAACATCGTCAAACCAAATTTCCATCACTCAAAAACTTAAGTTTTTCAGCGAAGATATCAATAACTAAAAATAAAACAAATGTCTCAATCCAACTCTATAGCTTTAACTGGTGAATCAATGTTCTAGAAGGTGACAGTATTTCCATGTTCACTATGGAGCCTGTGAACATCCAGCTCGGCCATATCGAGTAACCATGAAAAGATGACAAACTGTATTTTACTCCAATTATTTACATGTTTTGATAGGATTAGTAGGTCAATGGTTGTTAAATAGTTTAGGTCAGGAAATGATTTTGGCTGACAGTGGATGTTTGGGTCTTTAGGGGTTAAGTATAAAGCAATAAAAGCATTATGATCTGACTGACATACTGTAAATGAAGACATCTGTGAAAGTGGACCTTAAAAACAGGACGCGGGGGAGAAGAAAGCCAACAAGATGAAAACGAATCTTATGAAGTACAATTGGAAGCACTTTGGGTCTATTTTAACAAGTAAATATTGACTGAAATAAAAGAGAAACATTTTTTTCAGAAATGTTCTAGATTATTTTATACAACGATATGTGTGCAAAACAGTAAAAAAAAAACCGGTGTGAAAATTACACTATTTTTTTCCATTTTATTCTCTCACAGGTACATTTTAGGAATAAAACTAATTATCCAACGCTGACCACTGTTGCTAAATTACTCATGATTCATGTGTGTTTAAAAATGGACAGGCTCCGTGTCTGTAACACAAGTGGACACAATGAGCTAAACACGAAACCTGGAGTGAGACTGAGATTCACAAAAAACTTCCATGTCTGATTTAGAAAAACCACTAGGATCATCAAATTTAACATAGTGTCTTTATTTATAGCAGTATATGAGACCATTTCAGAGTATGTTTTCCTGCCAAACACAATGAGTCCTAGGTAGTTTTTCATGTCCCAATTTTAGTCCTAATTTTGGCCCAAATATTTAATCAATAATTCATTAATTTTAGGATGACTCAGAGCAAGAGTTAATTTTTTTGCATTTATGGGAGGACGAATGTCAAAATTTCTCCTTATTATTGGGTTTAAAAAAACTTGACAAAGTGCCAAAATCAACCCAGTTTCATAGAAGCACTCATATATGTCTTTAACATAACATCTCACACACCAACAAATGTAAGAAATCTGTGTAAGTGCCCAGTGTAGGCACAAACACTCTATCCCAACTGGGCTGCAACAGTAAAATGGTCTTTAACACGTTGCCTGGGGGGGATGGAGGGCTTAGTGTTACCCCAGGGTCTAAGGTTACACAGTAAATGGCCTGTTTGAAAAACACTTGAAATTTAACAATGTCAACTGTATTGCCCATTCTTCTTGCTGCCCCCCCCACCCCCCACCCCCGGCACTAAAAACCAAAACCTTCCCACTCTGTCCCGTCATTGCCTCTTCCCTTTCTGGCTTCTTTTGTGCAGCAGAAGCAAAAATTTAACTGTGAAGCAATGGAAAGCTGGTGGAAAAATCAGCATCACTGCATCCTTAACCCTAGGCCAAGACGTCAGATTTGTTTTGTTGGTAAATACTAACTCTAAAAGCACTCATACGCAAACACACACCGCTGTGTTTGTCATAGGTTGGAAATTGCACAGCAACAAGTTGTCCCCACCCCCTGCTCCCTTAACTCCTCTGGCTATATTTCTGCTCTTTTGTGCTGAGCTGAAGTGTGTCAGGACAAAGGTTAAATGCAGAGAAGTCACAAATTAGTCCTGACTAGTCTGAACTGAATACATGTGTGTTTCTGAGTAATCGGGTGTCAAAAGGACAAGTGAAGCTTCAGACAGTGTTAAATAGCCAACATGGCAAAGGATGGGATTCGGAAAAAAAAAATGCTTGTTAGCTTTATATCTAGCTTTTTGGTTCATTTATCAAATCATCAGTGTGTATTTAATGCTCAATGTGTTATAAGAAGATCACAGGAATATTCTCTTAATCAAACAACATGGAAAGATGGCCAGATGAAGTCCATTTGGAATATCAGATCAGTATCTACACTGATTTATTCTTATTTTACACAGCATTAAAGCTGCAAATAAAGTGATTTTTAGCTGTCTAACAACCTGTTATTTATTTTCACATGTATTGAATGCACTGCTGGTGTAGAAAGTTTTGAGAAAATGTTGAAAAGGTGTTTCCCAGAACTCAACATGATTTCCTCAAATGCCTCCTTTGGTTCATTCTGAAAGATATTCAGTTTAATATCACAAAGCAGGCAAGAAAAAGACACTCACATTAAAAAGATATGGAATCATAAATGTTACTCAAAATGATAGTGGCTTTTCCGTTGGGAATATGTGCAAAATTACTGCTATTCATTAAATGTGGAAAAAATAGGAAGTGTGTAAAGTGTTTTTTTTCCCATTAAATCACAAATGCCATGAATTGTTTATGTATTATCGCGAGATGGCACGAGGAGTCATTCCATAAACATGATGACAAACATACATATCGTGTTGATTTATAAATATATTATTATTATTATTATTAGTGTTGCACCGATCGACCGGCTGCGGATCATAATTCCCTAAAAAAATTGCCTCATCGATGATCGGAAAAATATGTCGATCAAAAAGCACGATCACATAAGGCAAATCACAGAACAGGTGCATCTCATCTTGAGTGTTTCTTTACGTTTTAAAATATAGTTAGTTTATTAATAGTAGACGTTTGGGACCATTTTAGACAACAGTGTGCCCACGGCAAAATAGCATTAGCATTAGCCTAGCACTGCCTTATTGAGTACAACACCTGAACCGAACACATCCACACTTCAACGGCACGTCCTCAAAGCGGACTCAGGGCTAATATATTTTGCTACCGAGAGAGTATTAGCATCTGTTAGCATGTAGCTTCACATGTTGTAATTATTTTTAGAAAATGTACCAAGGTAGTGTAATTATTAGGCTACATCTGCCTTCACATATCCAGGAGTGTGCGCCTGTCTGTGAATGCACACACACGCAACTCAAAACACTTCAGTATTCTCTCTTCTCTCATTTATTGAGTGATCTAGTTTAACCCTTTAACTGCTGAGACATTATTTCAGGTAAATGTGCTGCTGTGAATGTGTCCTAAAAGCTGCTGTGGAGGAAAATCACAACAAAATTGGAAACCATAGTAAAAACAAACAAATCCCAAACCGTTTATTTTTGATCTCCCTCACTGCTTTGTTTTTTTTGCTCCATTGTATGTTCAGAATTAGGAATGTTTAGAATAACTCATACATATAGAACACTCACCAATGATCTATCAGAAGTTAAAGGGTTTTAAAAAATCGAATTCATCCGATTAATCGATAAAAAAAAATAAATAAAAAAAAAAATCGACAAAATTCTCGATTAGAAATATATTTGATAGATGCAGCCCTAGATGTAGCTATCCATACCTAAATGAAAGGTATGGACATGTAAAATTCCTTCCATGATCGGCAGTGATCAGCAATCTGTAGATCAAGTTTTTTAGTGATCGGTATCGGTGAACGGGCCAAAAAATGCTGATCGGTGCTTCATTAATTATTATATATGATGTTGCAGCTGTATACTCCATAATCCGGGCTGGTTAAAATCTGCAATGTTGGCCCAAATATAAGCATTAAAAGGCACTGTAGACTTTGTAAACCTGTATTTAATCCGGCCTTTTGAGTGCAGGGAAGAAGGTTATATCTAGTCCGACAGATATTCTTGTAGGATATTTAAGCAGTTTTTAAAACACTCCACAAACTTCTTCAATGTCAGTATTTTGGCAGAGAGGCTATGCTTGCCAGTTTCTCTTATGTTCTAAGACTTAAACAGTTCTCATTTCAGTGATTCATCATATCTGCCTTTCACATCACCTTTCAGTTTCAAGGCAAAAAGCTGACATGTAGATAAATACATTGAAAAATTTACAAAAGAACAAAACATACATTCTTGGGCTGCTGTATTGAGAGAATAAAAAAACTGCCTTTTTGTATGCCTTACAATGTAGAACAGAAAAAAAATATATGAGGGGAATCCATCTATATAGAAATCTCCCAGAGGTTGTGCCAGAAATAATTTTCAACTCATAAAAAATTATGATTGCGGAGACTTATTAACCAACATGGATTATCCAAGAAACCTTCATTCAGAGTAAAGCATATTCTCAGATCTTAAATAAGATGAAAAATTAGATTAGAATTGTGTACATTTCCATGTTAAGCTCATCTATTGCTTGTGGGCATGTTGTAGTGATGATCCTGGAAATACACCCGTTATGGAAATACACATATGTGATAGAATTTATAAACCAAATGTTACTGTATTAACAAAGCTGTGTGTAAAAACTGAAGATTTTCTCATTCTAAATGGTTTTAATGTGAATCTAAGACGTGGGTTTGTGCTTTTCCAATGGATGAGTAAAATCTGAGCTTTAACTAATTTCTGCCTTAAAGAAACAACATATTGGCACTTGTTGGTCATGTTCAATATAAATGTAACTATAGTGAGGTCAAATATTAATATAAACATTAACTGTTTTGACAACGCATCATGTTACAGACAGATTTGGGTAATTACAGGTTCATCAAGTGAAGTTCTGCCATTTATTGGCTCAAACCTGTTCACAGGTGATTCCACTAATTATCCCATTTACTTGGATGGGGTATTGTGCTCATCAAAATGGGCTAGTTCAATAAACAGGTTTGAACCAATAGATGGAAGGACTTTGACTTAATGGGCCTGGAATTACCCACCAGGATTTCACAGAAAATCTTCATTATATCATTGGAAACTTGGTTTTGTAGCTGAAACACTTTCGAGTTAGCCTGACAAGCCTGACTATGATATGAATTCATAGTCTGGAGATGATCCATAGACTGAGTTTAAGCGTACGGGAGGGGTCAGTGGCTGTCTTTCAAACTGCTCTGCACGTAATAGGCCAACGCTCTGACCAATCAGAGCAATCAACAATGTGACGTATACAGAGCAACAAAAACAAGTCTAAACTATCGTCCATCTCGTTTTAACATCCTATAGGCTAGGCTAATTAACATTAACACATGGTAACAGTGAAGGAAAAATAACAAACTGGGTCCGTTTACATGCTGCTTATCCGACCACAAACTGTATATAAGTTTGTACTAATTCAACCCTGTCGTCATTGTGCCCGCCCTACAATCTCACTGCACAAATGGAGCGTTGTCATTGGACCCCTAAAATTTTACTGGTCCTGGCTGAGGCTCTATGGAGTGTCGCCAGATGAACGATTAGGGCAAAAATATTTTTAGCCAGTAGAGGTGGACTCGTTTATTAGGCTACTTTCGAGGTGAATCGATACCAAATTAAATCAAACTGAGCTGACGATCGAATCACTATAAGACATTGCGAATTGGAATTGAATGTACTTGTATAATCAGTGGTTATAATCAGCCCTGTGTGATGTCTTTGAGTATTTTAGTCGCATCAAACTCAATGTAAAAATCCCACATGTTGTATTTAGTCTTCTTACTGGTACAAGCAGCATGTCGACCCCACTAACACAGCTCTTTGGCTTTTTTTGGGCATGGTGCTATTTCTGTCTGGGTGCCTACTAAGTACCTGTGCACACCTGGACAGTCGCTGAGGACACAGCTCTCCCAGCTGTGCACCCCAGTCGGATCAAGTGAAAGACTTTCCAAACGATACAACATTGTGCACAGTACTTTGTTTAAAGCCTGCTGCAACCTCACACTTCCATGGCTCAACTTTACTGACCAGAACTAAAGGTCGAAGTAGAAGTGTCCTTCAGGTAAATTATTAATGACTTGTTTTCTTTTCCTCCCTGAACCTCTGCTCTCTCTCCACTCGTCTCCTTTACCCCCCTTCTCTCGCTGCGATTGTTTTTTTCCCCTCGCTCTGCCTCCCTCTCATCCTTTCGTCCCCACCTTCCATCCATCCTTTCTCTGTCCCTCCTCCCTCTTTTTTTTCCACGTCTGGTGTGGTGATGATGTTATTTTTAGTGAGGATAGTGACGGAGATCGTGCTGGGCTATCACGTACTCTCCACGAGGCCTTACCGGAGACCTGTCACCAACATGTGAAAGGAAAAACTGTTTTCACTTAACACATACAGCGTGCATGTGTTTCCACTGTGTGTGTGTGTGCGACTGCCGTAGTCTCACATAAATACTATTAAACTACTTTCATTCATGTAGACGCGGTAAACAGACATCCAACTTACTAAGGTACAATTTGTAAACTAAAGGGTGGCCTCACTGATCTAATATTGGATTACATGCTGATATCATTCTCAGAGTGTTGAACAACACAGCAAATATTAAAGAATTAAAGTGGTTAATATTTACTTTCACAAATTATGGAGTATTGGCGGAGACATCAGTGGAGCTTTTAAACCACCTATTGGTGAACACAACCCTCTGTATTGTACATTAACAGTTCATCTGGACTATGGACTGTGCATGTTCCACTATTAGTGGACAGAGACAATAAATACGGTGCCTGAAGGAGGTTAGTATTTTGTTCACTCTGAGATCCTAGGAGATTTTGACCCATCACACAGAAGCAGGTAACGGTGATCTTAGTAACGTTTCACCATTGTTGCCACTGCTGCTCTTTGACCTGGACAAAACTCTTACTCTACCCATACTGTTCATGTGCATCCTCTTCCTTGTAGATTTTGTCAATGTTATGAACTCCCAAGGACATGCACAAATGATCTAAATTAGAGATGCTCCAATGTATCAGCCATATTTCACTATCTGATGATATTGCTGAAATTAGCCTATATCCTTATCAGCAAATAAGGCTCTGTTCACACTGCTGGTTCTAATGATCAATTACGATTTCTTTGCTGAGATTCAAGTTTATATTTGCAGTTGTTCATATTATATTATAAATTAGACTCATCTCCTGAAATTGCTTTCTTTGTAACACAAGTTCTTATGGTATGTGGAATGCTATATGTACACATTTTCATCCTTTTGCATGTTGTTCAACGCCATTTGATTGCGTGTCAATGCACACCAAGATCTCCGGTTTACATATCCATAACCGCTAACTCTAATCCTAACCCCAACCTTTAATCACCTGGGAATTTATGTGGTGTGAATATACATGCAGGAAGTTTATGATCCATACAGATAACAAAGCAATTAAAAGGTGTGTGTGTTATCTTTAAGCAATTCAAATCACGTTGTATAACGCGACTGCCATCAGGCTGATGTGTGAAAAGTCATGGCCTTCAAATGACTCATAGGCTTTAATATCAACAAGAAGACATGAAGTCACATGTAACACACTGTGCTTATGCGAGTAAAAACAGATCTTGCCACGTCCCACCTCCTCTGATTCAGAATTGTGACGTTCGTTGTATGTCAACTGTATTCATAGTCAGATGAAATGTGATGTTCAGACTGAAGTCCGATTGTAAAATATCAGAAATTAAACTGACGTAAGACCCAATAGGAAAGTGGCTTGAGTCTGATTTCAGATATTCTCATATGGGCCAAAAAATAGAATTTGACCCACTCTGTCTTATATTTAAGCCTGATTCTGGACACCTGGGCTGGGTGTCACCACCAACTATGAAGTGTCTTGCATTTTTCACGTGCTTTCCTCTCCCTCTTTCGACAGACAGCGTCTGCTAGGTGATGTGGCCATTTGGTTTCATTGGTTTTTCTATTTAGTTTCATGCACTTCAACACTCTCATCTTGTGTCATCATCTAAACCCGCTTTATCCCCACTAGGGTCACGGGGGTCTGTGGGGGCCTAATCCAGCTACAATGAGTCTCCAGTTCATCTCAGGGCTGAACATATATAGACGAACAACCACTCTCACATTCACACCTATGGGCAATTTAGATTAACCAATTAACCTATGAGTGCATGTGTTTGGATGGTGGGAGCAAACCAGAGTAGAAAACCCACGCAGACATGGTGAGAACATGCAAACTCCACACAGAAAGGTCTGGTGTTGGAATCAAACCAGTGTTACGTCCCTTCTTGCTGTGAGGCATGAATCTAGCCAGACCTTATACTACTGATGCCACTGATACACACATCTCATACTTTGATTTACCTTTGTTATGTTTAATTTACTTCATTTATGTTAAATAAACATTTTTTGTTATTCCTTTAACAAATGTGGTCTCTCTTTTTGTCATGGCCCTGAGCCAGCTGTGACAAATATATATGTATAAAGATGATTAAATTGTGTTTTGTTGTGTAATAATAAAGAGACAGAAAACAACAGTGGCATCAGCTATAGGTCAAAGTGTTACTTTAAATACCAGTATTAGTAAATGGTGCATCTTAGATCCACATAAGTGCAGAACATAAGGCCATTGTGACCATGTAGATAAGAAAATACCTGTAATTAATGTTAATCACTGACCATGGTGCAACACAATCTATTAAACCCCTTTAAAGGCGTGATATGTTGCTTTTTCAAATGGAATTATGCATTTTGAAACAATTCCCTGTGGTCTACATGAACTGTAAATGCTATGCTTGGATATGAATTCTTCATTAATTAAACTCCACAGGTCCATATTAAATTCTATTTTTGACGAATGACAGAAGACAAGTCATTTTGAGCCCTGGCCCTTTAAACGCACCCTCTCCAGGTTCCTGACAGTGCATTCTGTCCCATTCAGCCACTTGAGTTGTTAATACAACCAGCAGTTGAACATTTTGGGTAATCAGCTTGAAGTTTACACATATTTTCAATACGGACTACAACCGCTGCTGCTGGCAAACGATTACGTCATACTGGTAGAAATGTTCATCAAAAGTCTTGACGTTAAATGTGCAAATGTACCTAGTTTTAAAATATATCAAATTTAGAAGAAATCGAAAAACGGGTTGCAGAAATCCATTCAATTTTTGCCAGGATAAATATAAAGATATCTTTGCAGCACTTGGAGGGTTCACATTCAAACTTTTAGAAATGTTAAGGTCCAAATAAGCAAGTAAATGAACCAAAGACTAATAAAAGTGGGTTTAGAAAATGATGACCCCTTTAAGGTTATAAGGAAAGTCAGCACAACAACATAAACCAATACTAGAATTGAAGTATACATGGACATATACTGATTTAATAAAATAAATTAATAAAAAAAAAAAGATTCTTCCATAGCCATCATGGACTAAAACTACACATGGATCCTGTCCCCAGATCAATTCCAGTGAATGACCTTTGCTGTACGTCACACCTCTCGCTATAGTTTTAAACAATGTGTCTGTAACATGTCAACCAAGACAAGACTATCACTGCCAAAAAAAAACCCACAGTATTGTGCAATGAACAATATATATATAAAAATCTACAGACGAAGATCACTTCATCATTGCAAATTACACTTGTCAGTTAGATAATACTTTGTGCTGTTCCGCACATCGTGGACACTGGAAGGAAAGGTACATGAAGACAACAGGAGTAAACTTAAACAGGACACAGAATAGAGTAACATGGATGTGGTTTGATCAGATTAGAACATGTCTGTTTAGATCTGGCATTTTACATGACAACACAATTAAAGGTATTCATTTTGTTTACTGCTACAACACCAATATTTCTATAGTTACAGAGTACAGAAAAGGTTTCAATAATCTGGCTCCATTTGGTGTGTGTTGAGGATTCTTTTCCTCTTTTAGAATTGCAGTAGAAAAAAATATTAGACCATCAAAAATAATGGTTATGCAATCAAGTGCGAAGTCATGTGTGTATCATGTGACTAAAAACAAACAGAAAAGAAAACAAGGAATGCCTGAAGCCACCGTTTAGAAAAGCACTGTAAGAACTTAAACGATTTTGGTTATTTTCAAGAAAACATGGAAAATTGATAGATATCAGTTCTGAAATTGAATTTTTATGAGCTATTTTTGTCGTTATTATATTTGTTCAAACAAATTCAACTTTAGTTTTACCAGGCATTAATATGAACATTGAAGAAAAGATGGTTGGTCTAATTACTTTTTTCCATGATTGTACATTCATATTATATATATATATATATATATATATATATATATATATATATATATATATATATATATATATATATATTATATATATATATATTTTTTTTTTATTTATTTATTTTTTTTTTCTTACATGTCCATATAAAGACAAACAACTGGTTATGAGTAACAAAAAAATAGTTTTTGTATGAATGTGGTCATTTTGCATGTTACTATTCTCTGAGTTTGCAGAGAAAATTTAATCTTGTGAATTGTATCATCATGTGGATATTAAGGAACTAAATCAAGGCATGAGATTTGATGAGACTGAACATTAGCAGAACATTATAATTACGGCAAAGAAAAGTAGCTAATGAGATGAAGGGTGAAATTTCTACTTTTCATTTCACACCATCTTTTATTTCCTCAGCATATTTCACAGAGCTTCAGCAGAAAATGGACTCGGTCTTTAATCCGTCTGGCTTGAACAGTTTAATAAACATATCCAGCAGCTTTTGAAACCTACAGACAAGTTGTGGCTGCTCACCTGATGGTTACCTGAGTGGGCAGCTAAGTCCAACAGGAGATGATATTTCATCCCCGGCATCACATCTACACCTCAGCTGAGACACAGCGAAAAGGTGGAAAGAGAGGAGAACCTTAACTGAGTCACTGCTCCTTCTTTTAGACAGTCTGCTTTTGCTGGACAATGCCAAAAAGAAAATACACCGCAGCGTAAAAAAAAAACAAAACAAAACAAAACATGAACTGGAATCTTTGTCTCACATTGCATCAAATCAATATTTAAATTCTGTCCCCTTTTCCACTCAAGACAGAATGCGGATATCAGCGCCTGTTTACTACCACTCGGATCTCTAGTGGATTCATTCTGAGGGAGGAAAGCAGTAAAAGAAAATGAGAAGGGGGTGGGGGGCTGGAGAGGAAAAGCAGATTCAACCAACGCATGCTTGATGCGTGGAGGGGCTGGTTTCCACTCCTCAGCTTGGCAGAAACAGATGGGTAAAGGTAGTAACTCTGCCTGGTCCCCATCCACAACCCAATGTGAAATTCAGCAGTTTGACTCCAGCCTGAGTCTGCGTCTTCTCTCTGTGTCATGTGTGCAACCGTGCAAAATGTCCTTAGTCAGAAGTTTCACTGAGACGCTTAAACAACTGACAAGACGCGATTACAGGGAAAGATATGACCTGTTGAGACAAACGAGATCGTCCGGACTAACTGTGCTATATATACATATTGAATATGTGATTCCACTGTGAGAAAGCATTGGGATTAAACCAGAACCAATCAGCACTCAGACAATATTCACACATACTCCATTGATTCTTAAAAGCACTGTATTGATCTTTAATTAATAATTTATATGCAAAGATCCGTTCATTTTGTGTTCTGTATAATCCTGTGAACACGAGATAAAGCGATTCGTTTTAAGTAAACCAATCACAATTATTACACACTCAGCTAATGTCAAATATTTGAAATAACCACAATTTTGTAAAATAATAATTATCTTTTCAATTGAATAACAGATGGATGAAACAGAGACAAAAATGTCATATTTTATCACTATTAACATGTCATGCAATTACATTTGATGTCATTTTTGTTCATGAAAGCCTAAGAGTAGGGTTTGGTGTTGGGGGTAATATTGGATATTACAAACAAATACATCAACTACTCAGTACAATTAGTAATAAACCAATACTTAGAAAAAAAATACTGTGACTTCCATTTACATGTTTCTCAATGTCATTAAATCCAACATTTCACTAAACAAGGTTTATTCAACAAAATTCTCTTGTTGCTTTTAGCAATTAAACAATTTCTATAATTGCACATAGTGATTATGGTTACAATTGTGCGTCCACCATAGCAATTAAAATAAATGCATGTTTTTATTAATTTGTTCCAATTCTAATAAATGAATCCTCTTTATTAAGCGAGTAATTCTGGCACTACACTACTAAACTTAACACAAAAAAAGCTATTCTGCATCATTAGCTAAAATGTATCTACATATCATTCATTCATTTATTGAACCCGCTTTATCTTCACTAGGGTCATTGGGGTCACTGGTACCTGTCCCAGCAACATATGGACAAAGGCGGAGTACACCCTGGGCTGGTGCTGGGCTTCTTCCACAATATGTCCACAATGAGCAGATGCATGGTGTTGTCTTTGAACAACTTGTAGAAAACAGCTGACAAGGTCTGATATCTACGTATCAGTTGTGTCATGACCTTCAGGACCCCCTTCAACCCTCAAGAGGATTAAGAAGTTTGGAAAATGAACAAATGAAATGCCGTAACAACCTCAGCCATTGGACTGGTCCATTTGTAATTGCATAAAATGTAACGTTTTACAAAGACATGGTATGGTTATTTTTTTTACTGGTGGGAGATTTCCTTAACCCTTGTTATACAGCTCTGTAAAAAAAAAAAGACAAAAAAAAAGATAAGAGCATAGCTGCCAACACTCCTGTTTTTCCCGGGATTCTATTGTAATTCAGACCCATTTCCCACCCCCCTCCTGTTTTGTAATTTCTCCAGGTAATCTGAAGACATGTCATTTGGCTGATGTTCTCCAGTTGTCAAAGATCATGTATGGAATGTATACAAGTAATTTGTTGACTATCTACCAACTCATAGATGCATAGTTGATCTGTGCGCAGGTTGAAATTTTCTCCTGGATTGATTTACATTTACCATGCCCCGAACTAATTTCATTGGTCGTGCATTAATCATGTACTGGAAACTAATGACATACCACTTTACCATCATAAAAACAACATTTGCTCACTCGTTTCTCCTGAAAAGGCAACAATCACCGCCGCTGCAAAAATCTCCCGGATTCTGCAACTCAAATGTTGGCAGGTATGGATAAGAGACACCTGCAAAATAATCCCTTTCTCTAATTTTACCATTTATAGGTATGTGTTGGAGTAAAATAAACATTTATTTTCTAAACTGCCGACAACATTTCTCTTAAATTTGCAGAACATGACATGACACAAGGTCAAAATAACAAAAAAAAAATGCAGGTGTTTTCAGACTTAAATAATGCAAAGAAAACCAGTTCACACTGATTTCTTAACAACACAGTACTAAATGTTGTGACTTGGAAAAAGTTCGGAAATCAATATTTGGTGGAATAACCTTGATTTTCAGTGATAGCTTTCATGTGTCTTGGCTCTACCGTATTGCTGTTGGATGACTTGATGCATCTCCTGGTATAGAAAATCAAAAAGCTCAATGATGTTCACTGCCTTGTGATCATTCATGATCTTCCGAAACTTTTCAAATTGGGTTCAGGTCAAGAAATTGGAGGGTCTTCATTTGGCGGTCTGTTACCCACATACCCACATATTGACTTAACTGAGGTCAGGAGCATTGTCCTGATAGAAAAAACAAGTCCTCAGAGTTTAGGAATATTGGCAAACCATTAGCCCAGTAGGTTTCAATAGGTATTTTTTTCATTACAATTACTTTTACGGTACTAATAGCACTGTTTTTGCCTATTGTAAGAAGATAGTGATCATTACAATAGTTTTTTTGTAATATATATATATATATTTCACCTTCTTAAATAAAACATGGATCAGATATTTATTCATTAGAATAAGGTGTGTTTGAATTCAACAGATACATGAATGGAATGGCTGACATGCTTAATTCAGAGGGGATTGCAGTGGTCTTATTTTTTTCCCGGAGCTATATACTGCCGTGTTAACAGTAGTGGATTCCACTCTTACATCCTGAATTGACATCCTGCTAGCATAGAAAGCATTGCCCGATATTTGTCAACACACACAGTGCTTTTGCGAAGTACCATTATGTTCAGGATAACACGACTGAGCATAAGAGGAGATATGGATAAACAAGCCTCTATAACATCATAGTACTAACAGCTCGACCTCGATGGGGAAGCAGAGCGCCAGCCAATTGGATGAAACCCGCTTGGCCACCAATGCTGCTTCCACACCAAGGTGACGAAGCGGAGGTAACGGACCTTGGAGTGCTCTCCTGTTATCTGGAGATGAGTGATGCTGCTGCCGGTGACACTGGAGACGGTGGATGGATGGTGTGTTGCACGTGGGGATGGGGCTCAGTTAAGTTGAGGAGGTGGTCACGTAATGGCTGGGTTCAGGCAGAGTTGAAGCCACTTGCTCAGTGCTGCAGCTGGTAACATTTACCTCAACTCCAACCCCATAAATGTTTGCGTGAGTGTGAGTGTGTGCATGTGTAAAGGAGCTCTAAAACACATAAACTAAGCCTGGATTTTTACAATGGAAAATAAGTAAAAAAACAGAACTCCCCTTCTAACACACACTCCTTTCTGGGACCCCTTTAACAAGCAACTATTACCTTTCAGCAAGGGGAAACGTGAAACTACCTCCTTCCTCTACCCCGAACCCAACCCTCATCTGCTCAGCGCTCACAAATAAGGTGACAGCCTGTGTTTTTCTAATTCTACATTACATTAAAAACATCCTACGGACACACACTTAAACTTATTCTACTACACCATCGTGTCACTGACCACAAATGGCAACAATCCCCACAAAGCCCCCACCCCCTGAAAATATTGCGACTGTGTGTGATGTTTTGTGAGAAGTTTGCTGAACTTTGTGTGCACCCTGTGGAGAGTAAAAACAGAAAAACAGAAACAGAACAAAAATGTCCTCCAAATTAGCCCTCAAAATACTGTCTTTATTTTCTGTTTGCAACGCATTCAAACAACTTCTAACCAGGAGCTTAACTGTACCCCTTTGCTTCCAGAAGTGTTTCCAGAGCAATAAAACAAACACATCTAAGTAAGGCTTTAAGGATTGTATCTCAGGCAAGAAATTTCTCGAACCCAAATAATGTATGCGCCAATTTTTACTTCATTTTGGCACTTGCCTGAAGAGGCAGACAAAGAGATGTGTTTGTGTGGCATCTGCTGAAAACATTTGCTCCAAGTTTCTGGCGCAAGAGAAAGAACTCATGGCACGAAAACAAGGTGATGCCATTAGGATTTGCCTTTTTCTGGTTATTTTACTTCATTATTTTAAGCCTAAACACAGCTCATTACACTAATCTTTAACTCTTTAACCTCTGATGTGTCCGTGATGACGCGTTCTGAAAGGATAGTTTACTTTCAATATTCAGAAGGAAAAAAAATCACTGAATTTTGGATATGATATATGGAAATAAACAGGTTTCAAAAAGCAACTGATTTAGAAAAAGCCAAAACTAAAACTACTGGAACCAAATTACAATTTTATTTATTTATTTATACTTCATTTTAGTTTATTTTAACTAAGTTATTATTTTGTAAATACTTATTAGTTTTTGTAAATTGTGTTCCTTATTTTGTCTTATATTTCTACATTGAATATTATATTTCATTATTTTTCTTCACTGTTGTGCCATTTGTGTCTTATTTTATTCACATTACTTATTATTTTGTTGCTTTATTATACAATTTTGGCTGTTATTGTCCATTTTGTTGCTTATTTTATTACTTTTTGACTGGAACTGTTAAAGTCTCAGGAGTTAAAGGGTTAACAAAAATTCTTGTGGAGTAAAAGTTGTGAAACGTATCAAATTTGGGAAACTAATGAACAACGGGTATTACTACTTATTATTCTATCCGGTTCAAAGTCTAAACATTGCATTGCACATTCAATTCTCGTGTAAGACATACAAATCTACTGAAAGCCAACAGAATAAAAAGGGAAGAAAAATAAATAAATAAATACAATTTTAAATTAACCATAAATGTTCACAAAGTACCAATACAACAGATGGAAACAAGCCAGTAGTGCTAAGATACACAAATAAAAGTCCTTTATTACCAATAGGGACACTATCAACAACATGTTTCAACTATAGTCTTCATCTATTCTGTCACTTCTATATAACATTTATTGTACATATCTGCATAAACATATACTTTATCATAGAAATTGAAACCATTAGCCAGCCACTTCTATGACTTATTTTCTAATTCATCTTATGTTAACTTGAAACGCATTTTATCAATGAACGTGGTGCTTTGTAAAGCATTGTAAAGCAGTGATTATTATCTACTAACCACACTTTGAATGTCTTTCCATTGTTGGGCTGCAAGGTTCTACCTAATCTTTAACATGTGGATGGTACTCTTTTGTTGTACTTTATTTTTTCTTACACGCTGCTGGGGAAACTGTGGTGTTGTCGTTATGTGTTCCTGCAAACTGTAATGAAAAAGCAATGTCCTTACAGGATGTATAATTTATATTTATAATTATTTGCATTATATTAATTGCTTTCTTTAACAAGGCCAGTACGTATCAATCAATAGAAACAAATGAAACTCTAAATCAGTCAGAGTTAGCCAATGCAGACTGACCTGATAAAATCGTTAGTTGACGCTATTTGATGGCGTGTCAATGCGCTAGCCACTAATTGCTAACCTTAACTGCTAATCACACTAGCCGCTAGTCGTGCTACTCAAGCTAGTGGCATGTTATTTTATGCAGTGTAAACATACATGCTGACAGCTTATAATGTGTAGATAACTTGACAATTAAAAGTGGCATGTTATCTGTTCGCAATTCATGAAATCACATTGGCTAATAGGACAAGTGTCATCTGTTGCAGTTGAATCTATATTAAACAATGTGGAAAAGAAAGAAAATGTCAGAAATTTACCAATACCTATTAAATGATGAAAATACCATCACCCTTTTTAATCACTACAACATCATTTTAACTTACTGTTACTGTGATAACAAAGGAATTTTTGCCCCTTTTTGGGTCCAAAATGTGAGCAATGTAAAGTATGTCCTTGTCATGAAAACCAGTGCATGTGTTTTTGTGCAATTACTCTGACAAAAGGCCTGTCCAAAGTTCTCCTATGTATGGCCCTATAGTTCGTCCCAATCCCTACATTTGGAGTCATGTTTCGGAGGGTAGCGTGTCCCATTTCTTTTTAGCATTGAAGTGGAGTGGACATTCTGCCCCTCATCTATTCCTTCAGATGGAGTCAGGTTGGATGTAGACTCCTGACAGTTGCTTGAGACTGGGGGAAGAATTTGCCACCCATAATGCTTTGCGAACACTTCCGTTTGTCCCGCGCCCCCAATTTAAAAACGGCGACCACAGCGGGAAACGAATCACACAAATGTACATTTTTGTTTCCAATAGCTGCAATCTTCTTTTCAAGTCTGATGGTACATTTGAGTTTATTGCAAATGAAAACATAGCTGCAACTTCTACCTTGTCATACATGCAACCTCGTCACTTATTGATGATGTGTTGTGTTGTTTGAAATTTTTGAACCCGTATCACTTACGACTCCAAAAACAAGTGAATTCCAAAATGAGTGCTAGTTACCTTTGGGACAGGCTCAAATACTGATCAAATATTGTCTTTGAGGGTCTTTTATACTACTAGTTTAAGGCCATTCATTGAACTACATGGGAATACACCAATAAAGATTTTTTTTTTACTTTCAGACCTTGTAAAGGAGAACTGCAGCCAGCATAAATAACCTCAATATGGAAAATCAGAGCCCTGGGTGCCATACAAACCTTGTTCCTGAAATATACAAATTACTAATTGTGACAAGTGCTAATCTCAATCTTTTTCTGTGGGTCTCCCCCTTTGGAAGACAAATAATTTCTATGCCCCCCTCAAACCCTACAACATTGTAATGGTGATGTAATTATAACTTTTATTGAAAGAAACATTAATATTGTCACAATATGCTTTATTTTCCTTAAATAATTGTTGTGGAAATTAAAATAACTAACTTCCTTACACAATATTTTTCCCAATAACAATAGGAAATACATAATTATGTTAAAACTATGACACTAAAGTTACTTTTTTGAGAACAATAAACACATTTGGTGGGCGGCACAGTGGTGGATAAAGCGAGTTCAGATGACGAGACACAAATTTTGTTAACAAAGATCAATATTTAAACAATATCACTGGCTGCAATGAGCTCATTTACATCGAAAATCTTCTAACATTAAAGTGCAAACTGTAGAAACTGCAAAACAGAAACATTGTGCGTTTTCATTTCCAGTCAAATCTTTGTCTATTCCCCAAACCTAAACTCTTTGTCTAGTCTTGTATCACCGTAGCAGCAGTTTGTTTTTTTTTTGTACATCCCTAAAATGAGTCCAGGGTGCTCCAAAACTAAAATATTAGTTCCACCTGCTACACGTTTTAACCTAAAGAAAATGATTTAAAAAAAAAGCCCCCCCCCCCCCAGCAGCCCTTCACTCGCCCCTGGGGGGACCACTCTAACACTGCAATAGAGGATGAAGGCCAAGATGAAGGCCACTCTGACTGCCAATCAATCTGCTCATATTGGAAACAGACACGGAAATTATGATGGAAATATGACATTTCTGTA
Source organism: Siphamia tubifer (assembly GCA_020466265.1). NCBI lineage: Eukaryota > Metazoa > Chordata > Actinopteri > Kurtiformes > Apogonidae > Siphamia > Siphamia tubifer. The sequence goes on from CM035789.1 coordinate 16,210,963, forward strand.
AGGTTTGCCAAGCTGTTTTTATATAGGTGAGTGGAAACACTGAGGCCACATGATCATGGCTCAAATACAGAAAATGCTGTCAGATTTGGTGCCACATTCTGGCTTTCAAAAAAAAAATATGGATGGTTGTCATCAGAGCGAGGACTATTTTCTAAAAAGCATAGCACTCTCCATTTGTAAGTGTAATTGTAGCATTTAACCAGTGTGGACTTTATTTTTTATTATTTTTTTTACCAAATTGAAATATTACTGTACAGGCGTAGAAAGGGAGCTCTTAAACTTTCTTGTAAGGTGTCAAAGGGTTTTCAACAGTGATTTCTTTTGGCCAAAGATACTAATAGTGTCTGGAAATAAAAAGATAATAATCAGTGAATCCATAACCACAGTATTTTCACATATATTCACTGTTTTGCATAGTTCAGCGTTTCTAAAAGGTTTCTACAAGATAAATTTAAGATTTTTTTTAACACATTTTCAAGACTACCAGAATTTAAAGCCCATTTCACAGCCTTACTGGTAAAACATCTGGACCCGTAGAATTTAGGAAAATATATTAATTTAGTCCAGTGCCTTTATTTCAATAGTTTTCACCGGGAATGGAGTTAGCGATAACCGGTTCCTAATTTAAAATTTTTGGTTTAGAACGGCCAAAACTGCTGTTTGTACAGATTTTAAGACAACACAGCCAACAATTTTATGGCAACGTAACTGAAGACATACCATGTCAATTTAAGACTTTTTTAAATGCAGATTTGTAAATGCAAGGCCTTTAAAGCTTTTTAAGACTAAGTAGGAACCCTGATAGTTTAAAAAAACTCTATTAAAACCAGTTACCAGTGATTTCAACATGATGAATGTGACTTGTCAATCATATAATTACATTTTTTTTCTCTTAAAATAAATGAAGACAGATGAAAGCACAGCAAACACATTCACAACGGTACAACATTCTCTTCTTTTTGAGCCAGACGTGATGAGGCGATAATAACTGAAATGGACAGTATTTTTTGACAGTATACATTATAGCACTGGAGACACATAGGCATCCATCACACAACATGAAGCTGTAGCGTTGAGTCTGATACAGACAGCGCAGGATAATTTAAATTAAGTCTCGGTGATGGAGTGACATGGAGGAAACCTGTTATCACACAATGTAGTGGTGGATGACAGATGCTGTATGGAGTCCAGTCACAGCTGGAGAACGCGCAGCACAACCCTAAAGGGCTGCTGCAGTCCTCTGTGGAGACGAGAGGAAAGGAGGTGGAGGTGGAGGAAGCCCCAGGTATCCTCACAGCAATGCACCAGGACAGAAAGGAAAACAGAACCCTTCTCTGCTGCTCGTCTCTTCTCCAGCCACCGTATCCCTCTCTATCCAACTGACCAGCTAAATATTTTATCAGCTGGCAAAAGAGCCTACAAGCCCCAAGGCCAGTGGTTCTTTTTTTGTTTAGTTTCTTTATCAAAAAAAAAAGAAGGAAAAAAAAAAGAGAGAGAGAGTCTTAGTGTGTGTATCAGACAGAAGAGAGGTCGGAGGAAAGGCTGAGTTTGTTCACTAACCACAACGTCACTGAAGTGCTTTTGATTGGTCACTTTGAAGTAGTTCTTCTCTTTCTCTCCCTTTCTCTCTCTCTCTCCCTCACTCTGTGTGTGCATCCTATGTGCAGCACGCTGCTCAGTTCAGAACTGGATGAACGACCTTGAGCAGGCGCACAGGGCTGTGTTGCCATGGCAACCAAGCCTCGCGCAACCAGTAACAGCTGGATGCAACAGCACTCCCTGAATTTTAGCGGGAGTCGCCACGTTAATAAAACGACTCTCCATGCCCCCTCCTCCTCCTCCTCCTCCTCTTCTCCTTCTCATTCCGTGCCCCCCACTCGTTCATCTCTCTAACACACACAGATCTGCACTGACACAAAAGAAAACCCGGTTACACAAAGACGATGTGTTAGATTTTAACTCCATAACTTGTTTCAGTCAAGTGATTCAGAGCGATACGGTCATTGGCATTAGTTAATCGCTTCCAGTCGTAAATAGAGAGCAGTGAGAGAAGACAAAGGCTGGGATGAACAACACTAGAAGAGAAGAAGACGGAAATCAAAAGTGAACTGCAACCAAACAAAACACAGAACAGGGAGGGGAAAAAAAAAAACACTGAGATGGGCACTTGACATTCCTCTCACAGAAGAAATCGCTCTCAGAAAATAAAGCAGCAGAGGACATGAGCTGTACCGGGGCGTTTTAAAGGAAGGAAGCACTGATCCACAGGCAAAGGTGTATCAACTCACCCTGCTCTCTACGGCATTTCTCACCAGTTCACCCTTCAAACCCGCTTTGATTTTCAGTCATTTCATGAACACAGACGATTGTAAGCGGAAAACTACTTTTCAGTAGAAAAACAAAACAAGTTAGATTCCCATGTCATGCCTTTTCTACACTGATGAATGAAACATAACTTTTTGGGGGATTATTTTGTATTTAATTCATAACATGATGAGCGATATGAACAAAATATAAGGAAAGAACAACTAACATCCAGGAGTGATGTTATGTGGTCAATCGAAATACCAACAATCAACTGTATAATAGTGAAAATGTTCCCGTGATGACACCGATTGGATGAGAAAATCTATTTGTTTAAATCATTTCTGATCATCTCCCTGGTAAAGAGTTCAACAAAAGGGGATTGTTTTAACTATTAACAGTTATTAACAATGTATAAACTAGTCAAATTTAAGTTATATGAATACCACCAAACATTACATTTGTTTTATCAATGCCAGCATTATTGGATTATCTACAAAAAAATTAAAAAAAAAAAAGCATTTCTCATACACTGTCCCTCATGTTGAATATTAAATGTAAATAGGAGATGTATAGTTACAGACTGAAATGTGAGGTTTTAAAAAAAACTCTGTTGAGAATCCATGGAAAACGGGCAATTATGCTAAAACTCATGAGAATGAACAGTGACAACCGTGACTGTCAGCTTTGTATAAAATGGAAAAAGGAAGATTTAAGTTGTGTTTTAGTGGTCGATGAATGAGAGTTTTTCAATACCTACCACCAAATGGAAAAGCGAACCACTTATGTTTCCATAGACGTCTGTTTCTTTAGAGAGCAGGGCTACCAATATCATGTTGACTTTATCAGACACATAAAACGTTATATATTAACAATTGTCTGAGTTCAGAAAAATTGCTGAACTTCAATGAACATGTACAGGTGTGGAAAAAAATATTAGACCATCAAAAATAAGAAAAAATAACAGTTATGTAATTAAGTACTGATGAATTAATTCCCGTGTGTATCATGTTACTAAAACAGACAGAAGAGAAAACATGGAATGAATAAAAGCAATGTTTTTTCAGTACAATAACATAGCTATTGATGTAAGAACTGAAAAGATGTTGTTTATTATAAAGAAAACATAGAAAACAGATAGATATCAGCTCTGAAATTCAATTATGAGCTATAGTTTGTCTTATCATTATATTTGTCCAAACAAATTTACCTTAATTGTACCAGGCATTAAAATAAACAACAAATTGAAGAAAAGGATGGTCTAATAATTGTATCCACTACCGTAATTACCATGACTATTGTCAGTTTTTGCTCAAGCAGGTCTATGGTAGAGTTTGAAAATGTACAACAAACAATATACTGAAAAATTAATATTAAAAATGTTAGTTAATTTAACACAAGATTTTTTTTTCAGTAGAAAACAGCATCACCTGAAAGAAACACTATTCAAAATGTTGCTTTGTTTGTTAACCCCTACAAGACATCATCTGTTTAATCAGTCTACACCACAGGTGTCAAACATAAGGTCCGGGGGCCAAATCCGGCCCGCCAAAGGGTCCACCCCGGCCCTTGGGATGAATTTGTGAAATGCAAACATAGATATTAAGATACTAATTAATAATCACTTTAGTTCAAGTTCCACATTCAGACCAATTCAATCTGAAGTGGGTCAGACCTGTAAAATGCTATCATAATAATCTATAAAAATACTCACAACTTCATTTTCTTCTTGTGGTAAATGTAAATACTTTAACATATTTATGCTAAGACAAAGTATGATTTCACAAAATGTTTGAATAAACTGTGAATATGAAGAACCTGTCGTGTTTCAAGAGAAGTCAGTGAGTTTTTAAGAATAATCTATTAAATATTTTGTGTATTTGTAGACCCACTATGATCTGCAACTTATAATGAACATGTGGAAATGATAAACAGAAGCATAATATTGTTAAAATTAGGCTTATTTTTTTCATTTGTTTCATGTTATTCACATTAATTGAAAGGATAGTTTCTCAATGTAAATATTTTCATTTTTTAATTTTACTTTATTTCACTAAAATATAGCGATTTTTTTGGAGTTGACCATGTGTTATGTTTATGTTACTATTTCACTGGTTCAGCCCAAATTTAGCTGAATGTGGCCCCTGAGCAAAAATGAGTTTGACACCCCTTTTCTACACCATGTTTATTCTCCTGTGTCATAGACAGATCACAGAGCAGAAGTCCTCAAACCACGTTCTCACATGTTCTTGTTCTAAAATGTGGAACAATAATGCCATGATGCATTGAAGGTGACTCAGACTTTTGAATCCATTTTAAGAACACCTCCCGTAATTTCATTTTCAGGAGGAAATTTCTCTAATCAAACATTTCATTTAATGCTTTTACAGATGTATTCAAATTGAGTGAAGCAACAGATATGCAGCTGTGTAAAGACCACTGAACACTGTTAACTTGCTAAAAAAAAAAAGGTTATTTTTGTTTTGTTGCATCAAGTCAATCCCCACACTATTGTTTTTAAATGTCACTTGTTTTTTTTTTTTTTTATCATCCTCCACAAATCAGTCTTCCTTTCCCAAATATAAAAGATGTAAATATTGTCTGGGCATTGTTAAGGTGGCTTTAACCCTAAAGGAAAATATCCACATACAAGCAAAAATACCAAGATTTGAGCTAAATGACTTCAGAAACTATAGCCTGACAGTGATATAAAGAACTTTTTTTGACATACCACATCATAGTCACTTGTATTTAGAGATTAATACCAACAATAAGAAGCAAAACGACATTAAATCAGGCACAGAATAACCACCTTTAACTGGAGATGCTTGGGGGGGGGGAGACAGGAGGACAAAAATGATTGAGATAAAAGAGAACCCCTCCTCCACAGAGCTAAATCAATGTGAGCTGGTGAAGATTAATTCCTCTTTAACACATCCTGACACATGGACGAGGGGCCCCAACAACAACAGGACAACAGTTCAGCTCACAACACTGCAGCTGGGGGACAAGAGGGAGACATACCACAGGGAAAGAGGGGAAAAGAGAGAGAGAGAGAGACAGAGAGAGCACAGTAAAGAATGTGGTCCGTTTGAGTCGGACAACTTCCTGAAATGCCAGAGCAGAGTCGATGAGGGGGAGAAACTAGATCAACTAAAGACCAGGAAGGACAAAAGGCAAAAAATACCAGGTAGAATTCCAACATTGAAGCTCCACCTGAGCCCGTCCCCTCGTGGTTTACACTACCCCCCCCCTCTCTCTCCCCTCACCCCCCTCCCCTCCTCCTCCACCTCTGCATACAGACACAGCTTCCCATGCTCCCAGGCTGGTGTGTGAGGTCCAGCCTCCCTCCCGTTCAGCCTTGTGAGCCCTGCCCCCAGCGCCTGACCCAGTCACCAGCATCCCCTGCTAACCTCTGTCCCCTTTTTCCATTCAGCAAACATCATGCATCACTGTCACCATCCTCCTCCTTATCCATGCATCCATCCTACCATCCGCTTAGTGCAGACCCCTCATGGGTGCCTACATAGGCCTGAGTGGCTTGCCCATAACCTCCCCTCCCCTTTCACACACACACACACACCTACCCATAACCCATAGTTCACTTCAATTCCCCAGTAAGCAGGTTGAAGGCGCGTGTTTGTGTGCACGTGTGCAGAGACTTGGGCCACAGAGTTGACTGTAAATCTGTCAGAGGAGGAGAAAAGAGCTAGGGAAGGAGACATGGGCTTCCCAATACGCCACACCCCTCCACATGGGCGTCAGACAGCAGATACAAAGCTGCAACCAGACCTAAAATTAAACACGATCTCAAAAAGAAATAAGGAACCATATATGAATCTTCATCAGTCTGCAGTGGAGATGAAAACACACATCGATTGGCCTGTTAACAGAAAATTAACCTGCTACTGTCATGATCAATTTTTTACAGTTTCAAGATCATAACATGTTCACAAACAGTCCTCATTCTGCACTTAGACAAACAGCTGTCTGCACCACTTCCACTCAACTTCTGTGTACACACGTTAAGAGAACGAGAAGACCACTGCTATCCACGCACACGCAGGTACTCTAGTAGAGGTTTGGTGTCACGCTCAAGGACACACGGAGCTCCATGCACAAACAGGCAACACTGGCTGTCACCGGGATCCAAGCGTAGACCTTCAGGGTTACAGGACAGTGTACAGACACAGGGCCACGTTGCTGCCCCCTGCAGATATACAGCGAGACACATAATTGGAGACGAAGCAGATGGCAGTGAGGGTTACGAAGGAGGAAAAGCGCAACACAGCGACAGTGCACCTCTTAAATGTGCAGCTCAGTGTATGCTCAATTAAATGCACATGACATACAAGCCTTTGGTGGAGTGGGTGCACTTTTATAGCTCTATATACTCAGGACCCCAGTTGATTGGATCACTGACTGACTGGATGGTTCTCTCAAAAGCATCGTATGTCTGTCTGTCTTTTCCGCATCGCATGTTTGTTGCAACGAAACCAGTAAACCAACAGCATCCAACCCCGATCAAATACACACAAGCTGCATGTGATACAGATAATACACATGTTTCCACGCTCTTACTAATAAACATCTCGGTCCCGATTCCCTTTGCGTTGCGACATCGATAGGTTCAGCTGTCGCACAGTTTCCAACAGACTTTCTCGGACGATCAGCGGTAAACGGGAGGAAATGTGTTAACTGTTGTCATATATGTTTGTGTTAAAGCTTCTGTTTGCAGAGAGGAAAAAGTGCACGAGTGTGTGTGCTTTCGTAAAACTTCCAGATATGTATACTTCTGTGATCCAAGAGGCTGTGCGTAAACTATCCAGCCTGCGTGATCGCCAAGTAACTTTATTAAATCAGACAAACAGTTCATTCTTTTACAAACGCGTGCAAACAAAAAATAAAGACAATATATCGTGCACTTAACTGCTATTGTGAACGGAACTGTAAATATTTGCTGTCATGTAAATGACCATGCACTATGCCCTCCGTACCGATGCCAATATTGTGTGTGCATTGGCGCTGGGAACCCAAGTCAGTAGCAACATTCCGTCCTCTGTCGAAAAGCACAGACAAATGCAAAGTCCGCGTAATTTAAATAAAAAAAACCGTTACCCCCACACACACTGCATTAGCTTACCTTGCGGACGTATCCCTGTACCGGGTCGATAATTTCTTCTTTAAACCATTAACTCTCCGCCATCTTCAGCACTGTTTGTTTAAATGGGAAACACTCCCGAAGCCCAAGAAGCCAGTTCTGTAAGTTGAGGCGTCGCGGGGGCTTTTGGGTAAACGAGTTTTTTCCAGTCGCACGTCGAGCTTCCGGCTACGTCGTTCAACCCGGAAATGGACTACAGTCACACTCCACCACCGCACAGAGAGGAGGAGGAGGAGGGGGAGGAGAAGAAGGAGGAGGCGGGGGACTGGCAGTGTCTGTCTAGCAGCCTACAGACGGATGTGAGCGACGGTATTACAGTAGAGAGATGCCACGGTGTGTATTTTACAGTTAACCTCAGAACGCCATGCAAGGCAAACACCGAGTTGTTCGTTTAAAGGAGCCTCGAGCGACAGATGCACGAGCCGAGACTTTGTACTAAAAACGATATTTGACTGAAGGGGCGACAGAAAAGTAGACAGCCTTAAGTTGGGTGCAAATTAGGTCGCGAAGGTCTTATCCCTGTCTGAAAACCATGGGGGGGTGGCTGTTAATTTGTACGATAATCCAGTTTTATTATTTAAAACACGTTTTTATTCACCATATATTGTTTAGTTTAGACAACTTTATATACCAGAAATTCGTTCACAGCTTTCACACGTTTTAGTGAAGACACATACGGTTCCATACAATCAGCAGTAAATCAAATTACTTAAGTTCACCCTAAATAGTTGATTTAATTTAAAACGTATGGAGTCTGTTTTTAACAGCTAAATATCAGGAGCAGAGTTTTAAGTCTAACGCATTGTAATTTGTATAGTATGACTTTCTTCAGGTTTAGTAGCCTATCAGCTTTAGTAAACTCGATAAAATGGTTACGTCTTTTACAAAAGTCGTTGTTATTCAAGCGAAGTGCCCACATTTTTTATATTGAAAAGATCCAACATTGGCTCTGACTGTCTTTCCTTAAGTTTACCTCTCTCTGTCTCTCTCTCTCTCTCTCTCTCTCTCTCTCTCTCTCTCTCTCTCTCTCTCTCTCTCTCTCTCTCTCTCTCTCTCTCTCTCTCTCTCTCTCTCTCTCTCTCTCTCTCTCTCTCTCTCTCTCTCTCTTTAACAAAAGTAAATGGAGGACATTTTACCAGGAACCGTCCTGGTATGTCTTTACTGATAGGGCATAAAAAAAAAGATTAAGATGATTGTCATTATCACAAAACAAACCATGTACAGTGGCATTAACCCTTACGTAGTGTGTTATTACAGGACATAGCAAGACTTTATTACTTTTATGAAAAATGTCAATATTTTTTATTGTCATGTAGAAAATCAAGGTCAGTGAAGTTACCATATTTGGTTCCTTGTCCATAACTGGAAATAAATAAATAAATACATATATTTACAAAGCACTTTCAATCAAAGTCCTATTCAGGTAGTTAAAACATGATTCGATAATTTACATACTGATGAAACAAATGGAACACATAGCAAATAATGTAACATTTTAATAAATAAAAAGGGATATTGATACGGCAGCCATACTCCAAAACCGGGCGATAGAGATACGGCAGTGAACTGCACATGTCCTAACCTTAACCCTTAACCATAACCTATAGTGAACGACATCTAGCGTATGGCTGCCGTACCAATATCCAGGTCGAATAAAAAATACAAGAAAAAGACATGTACAGTAAGGTGAAAGGAACATGTATTTTCATTAGAACATTACAACAACATAAGTGCTGATGTCAACATTCTGTTCGAACATCATTCCTTACCTTCGTACCATTCTTAGTACCTTACAAAGCAGGTACACTCGCTTTTCATGTAGAGCTGGACCTTACAGACTCTGTAGAGCACATTGGACCTCATTGTCCTCACTGTAACTGTTGCTGTCACTGTCTTCTAAAGTATGTGGAAATTATCAAAAATAGTTATTTGTCTGATCCTGTCATTCATTCATTCATTCATTCGTTCATTCATTTAAGCTTTATTATAGACACAAAAACTAGATAGGATAAAATAAAATAAAAAACATACAATACAAAAGAAAGAAATAGCATTAATCCATATATTTTTTTACGTCGAACATTTAGAATACAATAAACACTACAGCAGAAAATAATTTGGCACTTGTGACCATAGACATTGAACAGAACTATTCCACAAAACAAGTGTAGTTATCACTGTTTTGACTGTCCATAAATAATCCTAACGATTAAGAAAGAAAAACATTTTCAAAACAACTTCTGTTTGAAATGGAATAGAATGAGGCAATAATGCTTATCCAGTCCTATCACAGTTTATACACACACACACACACACACACACACACACACACACAATATTATATTATATTTTACTTACACATAAAGGCTTGGTAGCCAGTGAGACCACATTTTAGAAATAAACCTTACAGAACTATTCTTGGGACAGACCAGGGCTGTAAAACTGAGTGTGATAGTTGTGTAACTCTACACATGAATGAATAAATAAAATTCTGTATAGCAGCCACACAGCATCGAACGCCACAATCTGCAAACATCTGACTGGCACTATTGATAACGTCTCTGAATGTATCTATGCACATGGGGCTATTTTTCTTTTAACTGATAGTTCACATATGGTATACAATGTGTTTGACACAATATGCTGTTGTAAAAGTAATCGTTATAATTTGATATATATTACTTTTATTGATTGTATGTGGCCTAGATTTTATTAGACCAAGAGGAAAATTTGGTTCAGTGAATTTAAATCCGATCCAATCGGGTACAATGACAAATATCTTGTATGTACAATGTTATTTGTTGATATCTTGTGTAGTGTGTGTGTGTGTGTGTGTATCTGCCTGTTTTAAAAGATAACTTTGTCAGTGTAAAAGGCACAGTTTAAAGGTTTGCTCATCCTTTAAATGTCTTGTTTTTCCTCATGACAAATACACAAACACTGAAATGCCACTTAACATCCTGCAGCCTTTTGCAGGAGCCAGCCTTCTGCGATCTGGATTTGTTTGACTGGAGGGGCCCGAGGCTCCTTCAGGGCACTTATTTCTTATAGATGAGGCCCATATGTGGACTCCATATGTGAGCTGGCAGGGTCAGTATACAGCAATGACGTCTGAGCCGGGTGGCCTATGAACTAGGACACGTCGACACAGCGCCCTGACTGCTGCCAAGATATACAAGGCAGGGACAGATAGATAGCACCAAATCCGTCACCATGGTGATACTAGGCAGACAAGAGCGTAGATAGATGGATAGATACACATACAAAATACACACAGACACACAGAGTGAGAGAGAGGATCCTGTTGTGTCAATGACAGTGGGATTGAAAGAAGATGAGAAGGGGAAGGTGATAGAGAAGTGAGACGAAATGATGAGCCAGTGAAGTTTAGTTTTAGGCAGTTTAGGAAGACAAAGAGACAAGATCACAGATAATGATAAATGCCATCTATTGCCTGAAGTGAGGGGAAGCTGAGAAAACCTATAGGTGTTAAAGAAACACAAAGTACAAAAAAGGATGAGAATGAGAGCGTGTGGAGCTGTCAGTGTGACAGGGAGGGAGATGAAGTGTTGTAGCTCCAAGTAACACAAAAAGTGAAAATAAGGTAGAACTACACCAGAATGACTCTGAAAGTGGAAGGGTGAACAAGAGGGAAAAGAGCATAACAGTCTGTATGGAGGGAGAATGAAAACAGCGAAATAAGGTTGAGGAAAAGGCTTGAAGTAATTAGCCTTGTGGGTCAGGTATAATTCATCAAGCAAAACAAAAGAACCACGGAGGAGGGAAAATGTGATTAGAACATAATTCAACGAGAGATTAAAAAATGAACGTTGTTGGAAAGACAAAATTAAAGTAGAATGATCCTAGGAACTTCATTAAATGCTATTCCTGAAAAACGAATAACCTCACTGAACATATTCACACAAGTCGGGTCCATTTATGGTGTGTATTTCATACTCAAAATAAATTCACCTCCTAAAAACAGTTTAAACAAACGCATGTGTCACACCATAAACAGATACTGTCCCTGCATAACGCACTTGGGGATAAGTCGTAGCGAAAGGATTTATAGAGGTTTTAATCCTCCTTTAAAATAAATTAGACTTGGACCACATTTAAGGTCCAAAGGCAGATTGTAATGTGCCAGCAACTTAGAGCATGAAAGCTTAAAGGAAAGTGTCACACATTTAACAACATATAAAAAGCCTTTGCACAATATTGTCTGAAGGCGTAAAGGGAATAGTTTCAACTTCAAGTGCCTTTTATAACTTAAAGTTGAGCTTATAACGGCAGTACTGGTGATTATTGAGCTTCTTTAAAGAACAGAAAGAGTGTTATTTAACCATAAAGATCCAAAGATCCACCAACCAAAACTAACACATGTTGATTCACTAATCCTATCAATATATGTAGATAATTAGTGTAAAATGTAGTTTTTCATCTTTTCATGGTCATCAGATATGGACCTTTTGTTGGACCCTCAGATGCTCTGTTGTTACCATGGAAATACCATCATCTTCTACAACATTGATTTAATAGTAAAAGTCATGGAGGTGGAGCAATGACAGTAGATGGAGACACTTAATTATAGATTTTGCTAAGAAAAAAAGGCACTTTTTCTTCAGAGTTATTACCTCCGCCAAAGACGTATTACATTCGGGTCCGTTTGTCTGTCTGTCTGTTTGGTTGTTTGTCTTTCAGCAGGATTACGCAAAAAGTTCTGAACGGATTTTGATGAAACTTTCAGAAATGATAGATAATAGGTCAAGAAAGAACCCATTAGATTTTGAGCAATGAAGGTCAAAGATCAAGGTCACACTAAAGGTCAACATCTAAAACACATCAGTGGTAATACCTCAGGATCCAGACAAGGTAGAATCAGGTGTTTGTTTGTTTTTTTCATTCACATCGCCTCACCTTCAAACATCAGATGGTTCAACACCTATGGCTCCATCACATCACATTTTGATGTCACATGATGACATATAAAGTCTTGGTGGAGGTCTATTGTATCTGACGGCTTTGTCTGTTTTTGATATAATAACAATCAACAAATCTGAGCTTTTATTAACATCTACATTATCATTTAATTACACACAGGAAAATACATGATTTACACGGGAGAAAAAAAAACCAAAATACAGAGGATCATTTTGGAATAGCAGTGGGTCTATATGAGTTCATCTTGACTGTATGAAGTCATTTTCCAGAAAGGTAGTGATATTTTCAAACATGCAAGAAAAGCCTTTTTTAAACACACAAATGTGCAAAGAAAAGCTTTTCAAATGTGTTGTATATATGGACACACATTTTTAATTTAGTCCCTAAAATACTCAGAACATATGTTGTGACAGAGGCATGTTTACCACTGTGTTACATTGGTTTATTTTTTATTTAACTTGTTAATCATACTGAAATTATCATAGGCTTTACAGGGAAAGATGTTGCCTTGAATGCAACATATGTCTTCATGAAATTCAATTGATAGTACATTCACACATACAGATCAGCCGTCTGGGCACCAATGCACCCCCACACCATCATAGTTGTTTAGGTGTATCTTTCGCTCAAGGTGGACGTGTCCAGACACAGGTTTATTACCTCCACCAAGGAGATATTAAATTCAAGTCTGTTTGTCTGTCTGTCTGTCTGTCTGTCTGTCTGTCTGTCTGTCTGTTTGTCTGTCTGTCTGTCAGATGGATTACATAAAAAGTTCTGAACACATTTTGATTAAACTTTCAGGAATGATAGATAATGGCAAGAACCCATTAGCTTTTGAGCAATGAAGGTCAAAGGTCAAGGTCACACTAAAGGTCAACAGCTAAGTCATATGAGTGGTAATATCTCAGGATTCAGAAAAGGTAGAATCTCGTAATTTTTTTGCATTCACATTGTCTCACCTTTGGGCATCAGATGGGTCAATACACATCAAGCCTTGTATTTGAGTTGGGTTGAGCTTTGACTCAGACAACTTGCTTCTATATAGGATTGATATAAGACTAAGAAGGCAGTCAGAGACAGCAGACTTGATTTGGCATTATATGACATCAAAACGTGACGTGATAGGTGTTGACCCATCTGATGTCCGAAGGTGAGACGATTTGAATGCAAAAAAAACCCCAAAAATGCAAGATCGTATCTTGTCTGAATCTTGAGATATTACCACTGATGTGTTTTAGGTGTTGACCTTTAGTGTGACTTTGACCTTTGACCTTCATTGCTCAAAATCTAATGGTTTATTCCATGACTCATTATCTTAATCAAAATCCGTTCGGAACTTTTTGCGTAATCCTGCTGACAAACAAATGGACCTTAATTGAATACTTCCTTGGTAATTATACTGATACACATTTCTAGATATCAGCTGATCATGTTCATTTACACTATTTTTTGAGTGTCCTCCCAAACACATGAAGATTTACTCAGCTTAGTGGTTTCAGCCAGCTGAGGACCCCAAGGTCACACAGAGTTTCAACAACCTTTTATGGCCTAAAAGTTTCCTGAACTCCCTGAAGGTTTTCACACTTATATATGGGACATTCTACTGAATTGGTTCATTCGTCACTGAATCTAACTACGAAAAAAACCATGCGCGAGCAGTGAAAAGAGAGAGAGCTAATCGAACGAACTGTTGTATATTCTTCATGTAAATTCCAAACAAACGAACTAAAAGTAAAGTTGCCGAAAAAGAAGGTCAGCGACTTGTCTTTTTGGAGGGTCCAACATAAGTACATGGGAGAAAAAAAAGATTTAAAACATTCATTGAAATTTGTATTTTCACCTACTTTTCCCAAAATGTAACCACATCTATTCTGCATCACTGGCATCTATGAACCTAATTCACAGGTGTCAAACATGCGGCCCGTGGGCCAAATGTGGCCCGCCAATGGGTCCTGTCCGGCCCTTGGGATGAATTTGTGAAATGTAAAAATGACACTAATATACTAATCATTTTAGTTTAGGTTCCACATTCAGACCATTTCAATCTCATATTAACATATAAATACTCACAAACAAAACTTTTTCTCTTTGTAAATAAATATATAATTTTGCAAAAAATCTAAATAACCTGTACAAATATGAACAACCTGAAATGTCTTGAGAGAAGAATTTCTGAATATTTTGTGCATTTATAAACTATAATGTACATTTGTAAATGACAAACTAAAGCCTAATAATGTTAAAAATTACACTTTTTTCAGTTTGTGAACGCTATTCAAATTGTTTGAAAGGAAGGTTTGTAGATGTGAAGATTTTCAGAATTATAATTGACTTTTTTTTCCTCTAAAACATGGACAACCACTCGAGGTTGATTATTATTTTGATATTTTTATGTTTTTATTTTAGTGATCCGGCCCACTTCTGAACAATGTGGCTGAATGTGGCCCCTGAACTAAAATGAGTTTGACACCCCTGACCTAATTGGTTAAGAATACAGTGTATAGTTTTGCTGCTACAGACACCCGAAATTTCACCTATTATACAGTGTTGGAATAAAGTTGTTGGACACCCCATGAATCTCGAATATATTACATTGAGAATCACTTTTAAGTCAATCTTACACTGCTCTGGTCTGTGGAGGTTCAAACTGGTGAGATAATGAAACACATCCAGGGCATGACATGTTGAAACTGAAGAGAATTTAGTTTTGTTATTTTTTTTCATGCAAATAAGAAACAGAAGAATCATTCTGTTACTGTCTGTCTGATGGAGCCACACTTTTTGAAAAACAAAACAAAAAAAAAAACCTTAATGTATTCAGATATTTTCTTATTCAGATATTTCATCATAATATTTGAGATTGTGTGAAATTTTAAAGTTGTCAGAAAAAAAATCTACTACTGTAAGTAAATGGGAGGGGGGAAATGATTAAAGAAAATAATAATAATAAAAAAAAAGACTTTGTAATACTGTGAAATCAACCGTGAAATCTTACAGTGTTGCTTATACATTCTACAAACCTTTCACTTTCATTGTAGTCTTCATCTCAACTGCTAAGTGTATTACAATATATTATTATTATTATTCAAATCTAAAAATGTTTCATATTTACAGTTATATTTATAATTCATTTGGTCAGTGAAAACATATTCTATAATAAAGTTTCAAGAAAATGAGCAGACAACAGATGTGAACTTTTATTGTATTATTGTATACAACTTCTACGATGGTGTTTGTATTTTGAAATGAGAACAATATAACTGCACTATTTTTTTTTTTAAAATTCTGTCGTTTTTCCAGAAAAAAACTGGCAGCTGTGGTTGCCAGAATGATCATCTTAAAAAAATACACACACATCAAACCACAAACAAAAGTAATATGTGGAATTAACATTTTAAACATGTAGATTTAACAGTGAATGTGAAAAATAGTGTTTGGGTAACCTGTTCTACCAACTGAACCACAGCTACCTGTTGGCTAACCTATTTAGAATTTAAAATTGTTATATGTTTAATTATTTATTCCTTATTTACTTTTATTATTATGATTATGATTATGATTATGATTATGATTATGATTATGATTATGATTATGATTATTATTATTATTATTATTATTATTATTATTATTATTATTATTATTATTATTATTATTATTATTATTATTATTATTATTATTATCATCATTATTATTATTATTTTTTATTTATTAGTTTTCAATCAACATTTATTATTTTTTTCAAAAGCTAATAGGCTGTTAATTTTTTCATTGTGGTCTTACAGCTTAAACAGCACGACATTGTTTTTCAATTTACAGTTTTATTTTTTTAAAACAATACCAATTCATAATTCCTACATGCAAATGTGATTTGTTAATATTCTCTTCCTGTAAAAAGTACAGCTACATCTGATTTAATCGTTAACACAAACATCTTCTGAAATAAACAACTTTGTACTGTATTTCCCTTACAGTTCTTTATGTGGCAATTTTACAACTTTTTGCTATTAATTCTATATTTTTTACAGTGTGGCTGGAATATGAAGAGAGATTTTGTGAGACAAAAAACACGATACTAAGCTTTAGTAAACTCGATATTTATGTGTGTGGGTTAAGTATATAAACTACTGAAAATAGATATGTACGTTTGCCGTTTTAAAATTTAATGTAATTTATTTTAGTGGACATTTTTGGCTTCCCTAGTTTATTTTAGAAACAATAAAGATTGACGGGAAAGGCAGAGGAATGACATACAATACAACAATGTGACAGATGCTCTGCAAGGTGAGCCACCAGGGTGCTCCTACATCAGTTAACTTTAATTAAGTAATCGCAACAGGAAGGTAATATTTTACATTCAATTACTTTATGACTTTCCTCTAAATATTTAAAATATATTTTTTATGTTAACTGCTTCTAAGATTGTAACAGTAAGTGCATGACTTTTGCATTTTACAGCAATTCAATAGGTCTGTTCCTGATAAAGTGGAAATTTTTATATATTTTTTTCTTTCTATCACCAGCAGTGCCACAATATTTAAAACCCACCTTATTATGGTACTTATTGTTCATCATTTGGAAAATTCCATAGCAATGCCTGAAGGTATAAGAGAATATAATGTCAAGAAATACTCACAGCACCCAACTGTGTCTTTATAATTTAACTTCAATATAATCAGTGAGGACACTTTAAAGGACATTTACAGCCAAATGTTGTCACAGTTAAAAGGGTAGAAGGGAGATCATCATGTTTTATGCACTGCCATACAGTTTAATGTTGAGGTAGTCCATCCATGCTGGAGAATTTTACTGATTGCAGACAGTTGTGCGAAGGTGAGAGGAACCGGAAAGCTGTTTAAAATTCCAAACAGGTAGAGACAAGTCTTCAGGTAGGAGGGTATAAAGGAACAGCTACCAGAACACACACGTGCACACACAAACACTCACACTCACATATATACAGATGGAGAAATAAAAGATGCAACCCATGGGTAGAAAACACTGCTCCATTTGTATGTTCTGTATATAGATGACACACAGAACAGGAGCTGAAGTGGTAATTACTGCTTTCCTCAGTTACATGGATCTAATATAATGTTGGCAACAGATGGGAATTTATAAAATACCTGATGTTGTTATGGAGCGTGATTATCTGTACCATGCTGTATGGTATTTTATTGAATTGTTGGGGAGACATTTCACAAAAACTCAAATGTCAAGTGAATGCAAAAATGGAATGTCTATGTATGGGGACCATACAGTATATGAGCCTATAATATTCAAGGTGTACTGCAAGCATGGCGGAAAAAGAGATCTGCTCAAAAGTCAAGAAGAAAGGTTAGACTGAGTTCAGTGTGTGATTGATTTATTTATTTTTTCTTTTTGTTTTGTATTGTTTTGTTTTGTTTTGGATCTTCTGTATGGTCTGGTCCCAAAGCCTCCATCTCTGCTTGTGAAACCTACCACAGCATCACCCAATGCAAAATCAATACAACACCATGGAACCAATAAAGAAAAAAAATGGGGACAGTTGAGAATCACAGGCTTGATTGCCTCCAGGGGCGATAAAGTTGCAATTTGGGAAAAACAAAACCAACAAAGGTGAAGAAATAAGTGAGAAGAAGATGATCCTGGAACTGGAATTGTACCATCACTGTGGAAAAACACAAATCGAGTGTAACCAAGAGAGTTCAGGCTGCAAAGGAACAGATGAGACTGTGTAAACACACATGACACTCCTAAAGCTGTCAGCTGTCCCAGTTGGCGGCTGAGCTGTGTGTGTTGATGCACATACGTGTAGGTGTATAAAGATGTAAAGACTCAGGCTTGATATGAACAGCTTGTCAGTGCACAGCTGCATCACACGTGAAATGCAGAAATCATACCACATGGATAAGAGGACGTGCATAAATCGCACTGACATTCCCTCTGCATCTTGTTTTCTGTCTTCCTAAAATGTAATGTTTTCACCAGTTCTATGAACAGAGTTTTCCATATGGGTAAATAAGAAGCATCTAACAAAACTGAACACTGTATTATTACAAAACTATGGAATACAGTCTAGATTTGTGAGCACACACAAGATGGTTGACAGACGTTTTAAGCAACAAAAACAAAAAAAAACAACACAGATTTCTATGCTGTAAATTCTTCAGATTGTCCCCATCTGTTTTGTTTTGGAATCTGAGCTCTACAAAAGTTGTGTGAAAGCTTAAAAACAACTTTTGAATCATACGCTCCAGTACGACATGGCTGTACATTCACTTTGTGGCCTTTATTTATTTTTATTTTTTACACCCAGAGGCATATGAGAAATCAAATGGGCCAGTGTAGAGGTAGCCTGATGTTGCTTAGACAGAGGGATCTAACACATTAATTCCAGGTCATATGCACTGGATATGACGTTGATGTCAATTTGAGTTCGCTTAGAAAGCATACAAAGAGTTCAATCTGATGCTGTGACATGGGCTACAAAGTAAAGATCACATTAAACATGGTGACACTTGTGTTAAAAGATCTATGATATTTATAAAACTTGTTCTGCGTGCAAAGAGACCCATGAAAATATTGATTTAATAAAACTTTTCTGACCAGAAAAAAACGCAACATATTATTCACCACACTTCTGTTTTTTTTTAAAGCACATTGTTTGATTTGATTTGATTTGATTTGAATGATTTATTTTGAACATGTGCAGAATGCAACAATAATCAATACAACAATAATCAATACAACAATGATAATAATACACAATGACATGTCCGAAAAGGAGTAGGATGAAGCATAAGCCTATTTATAGCAATAGAATGCATAGTACAAAAATGATAATAATAATAAAAAAAATTAATAATAGAAGTACTAAACATATACATATATACAAAAAACAAAACAAAAAAACAACAACAAATGAGCAGATAGAAAAGTAGGTAACAAATAGAATTTTTTTTCCTAATTTGTCTGCATTTTGTTCTTTTTGTTTGTTTGTTTGTTTAAAATTCAAATAAATACAAATCATTATTTACGTCGAACACAAGATTCAAAGCTCAAAGTCTGTGTCTGTTTTATAGATGAGTGAAATACGACGGTTTTTAACCATCTTAGTCAGTTCCCAAAATGCACAGAGAAACATGCTTGAAAAATTTAGATCACTGAGAAAAATGTGGACACAAAATAAGTCTTCAGGTTTGCTCTGCTGTGAGCAAAAACTTGTAAGAGCTTCTGTAATTAGATATTCATCGACAAGAAAAATGCTTCCAAAATAAGTGAAACTTTATTGAGTTTGAGTCACTAATAAAGAATAAATAAGTCACAAATGCTACTGGGCTGTAGTTCCTAATATCTGTATTTTGGGTAAAGATATGAAATTCTAAAAATTATTGACAGAATGGGTTTAAATGATTTTTTTTTTTTTATGACAGATTTATTAGATCTACTTCAAATCACTGACTGTACATGACAATACATGTACTTTTCAGGTTCTTTGTAGTTTAAGATTTACAACGTTTTAGTATAAATAAACATAAACCAATATATATGTTTATTATAGACATGTATATTTGAAAAGATCGACCAATCAGCAGTAAGTCATACAGTTTCCAATTATGTATGAAAGTATGAAAGATTCAGTAGATTTAACCTGGCTAGGGGGCTGAATAGACACCATTTGATAATCCCCCCCCCCCCAAACAGGCAAAAATTAATAATTAATTAAATGTAGACGAGTGCATTAAGCAGATTCCAGCTGATCTGTGCAGATAAAATCTATTTAGAACGACGGTTTTTGCTTTTGCGAGAGATCTATAATATTTATATTTCTATCATATTTGTATTTTAGACATGATATTCCATAACCTTCCTGAGGAGTTTGGAAATGCATTAATGTATGATTTTATTTCTGACATGTTCCAAATCACAGACAAACAGTCCTATAAACATATAAAGTTTTAAAGTCATCTAACTTTTTGATTCGTTTCACACTTTAGCTTTACTTTTATATTTTCATTGGTCCTCATATACTGTCTTTTGTATGCCTTTTATAATGCTTGTATGTTTGCACAGTGGAAACTCATTGTTATTTGCACAATGATAATAAAGGCTATTCTATTCTATTCTATTCTATTCTACACTATACATTATACTCTTTCAATTTTACCATCGAGGAGTATTTTTTCATGTAAAAATGTGCATAAACAGACACTAAATAGTACATCCATAGTAACAGTAGAAGTAAAAGACCAAAGCTGGTAGAAAAATAAAGATTTAATCGTAGTGCTACTGGGTGGAAGTATTCCAGATAACCACTCTTTCTCATCCTCTTTTTCAGCTGAACTTAAACATCTCTGTCTTACTCCTCCCATTCAGGCCTGTAGCCTATTTCATTTATCTCCCTGTTTCTCTTTCTTTTCCCAAACACATCTCTTTATCAGGAACCATTCAGGAGTCTGCTCTAATTTGCACTTGTTGGCTATGACGGGACACTGAAATGACACTCCATTATTCTGCTTACGTCTCTCCTATAAATTAAACCACACCGGTTCACCACTTTGCCTTCACTCTTCAATCCCCTTTGCCTCTGTTCCTTCTATGTTTCACTCCATCTACTCCCTATCCTTTATCCCTCTGCCCCTGCTCTGCTGCCCACCTCACACACTCCCATTCTGTGTGCACACTCACAAATAGCCTTGAAGTCATGAACGTCTTAGATCTCTGCTGTGCTTTATGGATCACTGCAAGCAAACCTGGCTGGCAGAGCAGCTGCTGCCCAATTTACCCGTAAGAGACAATCAATGAAAATAATACAGAAGGTCTACAATACTTCCAAGAGATTACACGCAAACACAAAGGCACACATGCATGCTCCCTTTCTGCTAATTGTTGGCTATTAGTCTGCTAGTCTTGGATTACATGTCTTATTAAATACAGAATTTCAAATGAGCTTCGTTAAATAAGAAAGTACTCCCCTTTTAATGAAGCTAATTTATATGGAAATTACACATAATACTGACGATTCAGCAAGAGATTTATCCTCATTGGATGAAGGGGAGGAATTAAAGAAGAAGAAGAAGAAGAAAAAAAGTGGGATAGTGAATTTTCCCCCTTTGCTGAGCAGACCCTTGGTGGTGGACTGTTTGCTTTTGAAGGTTCAGGTCATGTATGTTTGGGTTGGGGATACAGCCATCAGTGTGCGTGTGATGGAGTGCGTGTGTGTGAACTCCTGTCCTTGTGCTGACCCTGCAGAGCTCCAGCCTGCCTCTCCAGTTCCCACTGATTCATCATGCTGTCTGATTGCCCAGAGAAAACCCATTACTCTGAAACACCACAACGCATTAGCAGTGAGCTGCAGGTGTCTCTTTTCTGTGCTGTGCTCATTCCTCACCAAGCACAGATGCAGATGTCATGTTTACAGTGCCCTGCCCGTCAAACTGCACAACAGTGGATGATCATGTCTGTAACCTGAAATATATCCTCATGCTTAAAAATTAATTAATTAATAATAATTAAAAAAAAAAAAAAGCATGTATAGCAAAGCATCATCTGCTGCTGGGTGTTACTATCTGCCTCCTGAGTAAACTCTTCTTAACAAATGTTGGGCTGCATACTGTGTGATAAGACAATGTTTCTGTCTCTCTCATTCTGACTAGTGATTTATTAATGCAGGTTTGTATGCAGCTTTGCCCCTGCAGACTGCCTCGGTCCCTCAGGCATGAAGCTCATTGTTGCCCCCTGGTGGTAATTGGACTTATTTCCTCACAGGCCATGTAACAAGTCTTTTAAAACATGCCCAAATGCTGGTTTATAAGGGATGCTTAAGAAAACCATACACATTATAAGACACTCCATCGCTATTATTTTACACATTCATAAAATGGTTTACGACTTAATAATGTGTGTTGAAAATATATAGCTATAATGGTACCTTTATTCATGCAATTTTTGCCAGTTTGGAGAAAGGTAGTACAATTAATTAAATTCAAGGCTGGTTACTTTTGCCTGTATCAGTTCCACTGTATGTTTAAAGATGGATGAGGTTTACTAAGTGATTTACAGATCTGACCAGACCAGAGTGACCCTTCATTCCTGGAAAACGTTACACCAGAATGGATAAACATGATGACTGAGTATGCATTGTCTATATTAATAGTGGATAGATTAAATAATCATAAAAAAAAAAAAAACATCTGGTGGGGAAGAGCTACTTTTTTAATAAAGGAAAATTGTGCGGTAACAGCCAAACTTTGCTTTGTATTTTTTGTTTTTGATTCATTTTCTGATATATTGATATTTAGTTTGTTTTTATAGGTTTGTTCAGAGATGGATGTGCTTTGTAATGAACGTCAGTGATCTTCAGATAATGCTGTCTTTTTAAGTCAACTGTTGACCTTTACCTTGTATGATAAAGTAATTCTATTTCTGAGGAATGCATATGTCTTTAAGTGAAAAGGTGGGAAAATGCAATGAGCAGATGACTGAAGAAAATGTGAGCATCTTGTGAAAAAAAAAACAGTTTCCTTCCTTCCTTCCTTCCTTCCTTCCTTCCGTAGATCGGTCCACCGCTCCACTTGTCAATAGTAAAATGTGAACAAGATGTTTCTGTAATGAACAAAAGCTTTATTCAAACATGAAATAAAAAAAAAAGTGACAAAGAAATATGAACAGAACTCACAAGAATTTGCATAAATATACCAACAGAGCATTTTGAAGACAACATATTTGAAAGGAAAGTATACCGCAACATTCTATAAACAAGCAGCAAAAGAAAATTAATTAAGGACAAGGCAGAATTAATTAATAGGGTGCAATAAATGTGTCTCTGCTGTGCAGGTCCTTTTTCTGCGATATCAGATATTATGTGATATCATGGTCAAATGCACTAATGATTGTTGCCACCAAGAGTTTGCCAATACAGTGAATTCAATGCATTATATTTTCAACAATTACAAAATACACACATTTTTAATCAAGCAATTCCAATTTGTAAGTCATTTAGAACTAATGCAAATACAGCCCAAGGTGAGCAGTGTTATGGTGCTCTGACAAAATGCATATTACGTATGCAAAAAAGTGCAACCCTGTGGGATTATAGAGGCTATTGTGTCTAAAACCAAAGGTGGCTGTGAACTGCAGTGCCAAATATCATTCTGCAAATGTATTGTGGTGATTCTGCATCCAGGTCAGGGCAGCTGAACCCAATGAAAAACACTTGCAGGAGTAAAAACATATCATATAACACTACACTGACCATTTGCTCTTTTCATCATATATATTTAACTGGCTTGTGGGTGACATTAAGTGTCATTACGATGGTATATTTCACTTGCTAAATATATGAAGTGAATGCTGCAGTGTACACCTGCAGCATTAGTGTTGACAGAGGACATTGTTGTACAAGTGAGTTCACTTTTCTTAAATAAGGCCATGAATTTAAATAAACCATTAAGCTAAAGATTTTTTTTTTTTTTACACTCATACCACAATGTATACCCCACGCTAACAGTCCAGCAAGCTTCATTCTTATATAAAAAGACAAGTCATATCAATATGGATGCAAAACAAATCATCACACGTGTGTACTGAACAACAGTAAATTTCAACAGTTTCCCCTCTATAAAAATAGCTTAAAAATCTGACACATATTTTAGTACAGTGTAGGGTTAAGTCAGTTTTTTTTTTTCTCTTACATCTGAGACAGTTTAATAACAGGCTGGTACATAAGTCCTTTGCTCATCCTTCCCTCCTATGACACTGCCAAACACAGACACAGGGCAATAAAGACCACCTGAGTCTCAAAACGGAGCGCTAAAGGGAACAAAAATTAATGGCATCTTCATCTTCTCTCTGCTCTAGACTAAGATTCCAGACTCCAACTGTCTGCAGGCAGGTTGTACAGTGGTTTCTGCACAAAGTATTCACACGCACAGTGGTTTAGTAGTAGAGCAGGACTTGGTCCATGACAGGTAAGAGAATGGCCAACAGTACAATACGTGTGCTCCATAGCAATGTCAGGATCATTGAAAAGGTGAAGCAGGAAGGACGAATCATCCCACATCTGGCAAACAGAAATCACAGAATCTCTCTCACACAGAATAGAGCATCTCAGGGTCAGAGACATTTAACACATAAGCATTTAGTAACTGATAACCTATAGAACATACACTTAACCACAGCTCAGTGTTTTTTACACACAGAAGAGACAGGCCCGACCAGAGTGAACCCAATAACATGATGTGATTTTGATATACAACCTACAGGGCAGGAGTCAATGAACAGATTGTCACATTTCATGCTTTGCACACAGGCAATAAGTTTTTACGAGATGAGTAATAAACACTATCGTCGCCATCGTTATCATATTCCAGGCCCAGTTAATTCACAAACATTCATAGCAGGCAAAACAATACTTTACGCACACACACACACTTGTAAGTGCACAGGCATACCGACACATCCCCACACAAACACGCCTCCCATTGCACCATGGGATGTAACTTAAAGTGTAAGTGGTGAATAGCTTGTCCCCTGATACCCAAGAGTAAGAAAGCGAACAGAGAAGGCAAACAGAACACAACACAAGCCTAACGAGTGATACAAACCACTGACGTTATAAGGACACTTGAAGAAAGATTGTATTGTTTGGATTAACTGAACGCAGTTGTTATGTACCGCTGTGTTTGCTGGTTATAGCTTTTCAAAGCATATAAAATAATAACTATCTGTAATATATGACAAAAATAAATAAATAAAACCTCTTGCAGCAGTTTTAAAAAGGCCACTGAATGCTTGTGTGTTTGTATATATGTTTGCGTATATATATGTGAATGTAAGAGTGTGTGTGTGTGTGTGGGATGCATGAGAGAGATGCAAACTCAACAGCACAGGTAGGATCTAGCCATAAAGTCTTCAGCCTCAAACTGTCATGCATTGACATTACCATATAAAAGACTGAAATGCAGCCTCAAACACATGTTCTTGCTCAGGTTTCCGATCATGCCATTATAAAGATTTAACTGTATGCATACAGTACAGCATCGCAGGTTACAGTACAGCTTCCTTTTAGTAAATCTCTAACCTGGATGAGCCCCTGAAAAGGGGTCAAACTAATTACCAGGCCAGTGATTTAAAAAATAAAATAAAGGCAAAAACAAACTTATAAAACAGCCTCAATCCTGTAAGAAGTTGGATTTCAACGGCAGAAACGGTCAAATAATGGCAGTAAATAACCAAGGAGTTAAGCACAGGCTTCGGGTTCCTTGCTGCAGCTCTACCAAACACCCAAATATTACAACAATTCTGCTGGAGAGAATAATTTAGGATCAGCTCCTGTTCCTGAAGTAGAATATCATTCGCGATATCCTGCAGAGCAAGAAAGGCTTTCTTTTTGGGCCTGCGGTATGTTTTAAGTTCAAATGAATAAGGCCCATACCTTAAATTACACCATGTACAGTTCACCTGTACAGTAACACTATACATTAAGTTGCCTCATTCAAATTCACTTTAAAGTCACTATGATGTTAATTTTTCCTATGTCAAATTACTGAACATCAAGTCAGTTAAAAGTACCCGACGAGTGATCATAGCTTCACATAAAAGGACACTTTGAATAGATAAATCTATCCTGTTAAAGCATCAAAACCAACACTGCCCTGCCAATGTTCCATCTGTACAGAACCCAAATTAACAATAAATCTATCTCTCTCTTTTTTTTTTTTTAGCAGACAGTAACACTGAACATTTTCAATGGGAGTCTCGACCCCAAGTGGACAGTTCTATAAGGTTGCTTAGTGCGCTTAATGTTTGTTTTGGAGAGCAGTAGACAAAATCTTAAGTTGTGTAACGACCATTATGTCACATTGTCAAATCTGCGTCACTCAGTTTGTTTTTTTTCCCCCCTCTCAAATCTCTCCCGTCTCTATGAAGCTTTGGCTTTCCTTGCCCGTGGTGACGTTTTATCCTCTGACTTCACAACCCCATTGGCAGCACCTCCTGACAAAGACAGAAGAAAGAACCTTGATGTAAGAAAATATAAAACAGTAGGGGTAAAGGCTGGAGTGTAACATGATGTCAAAATACTATAAATATGGAATAACAGCCTGTCACAAACTAAAAACAAGTGGGACATGCATAAAATATGACATGTGAACAGACTGTCATGAAACATTGGTAAATGTGTGGGCTGCGGTGTTTATTTGGGTTAGTTACAGGAGCAGCTGAGTGTATCATCATTTGACCCGAAAATGAAGAATTCAGAATAATCCACAAAAATATAGCGTTGAATGGTGAAACATGTCAACAGATGCACTGCTGCATTCACAGACACCTCGTGAATTCAGACTTCTGACATTTAAAAATTACTGAATAGAACAGAATAGAATAGAATAGAACCAACCCCCCCCACCCCGACCCACACACACACATGGCTTGAAAGAAAATGTAAAAAGAGTTAATTTTTTGTCCTTATTTAACACAGTATCTGTCACTACACAGAATATGAAGAGCGCCCATGAATTTTCATCAAAAACAAGATTTCTGTTCAATCTGCAACATCATCAAATTATATACTTTGTGATAAATATTGACATTCATTTTTAGTAAACAAGGGTGTGACACAAACATACAATACACTGCAGGTAAGTAATGAGAGGATCTTCATAACTCACCCCTTGTAGGCTCCCTTTTGTGAGGCTTACTCTTTGGGCTAACTGTCTTCTTCTTTGACGCCTGATTCTGGCTGTGCTCCCGCCACTTTTTCAACTGAAAGTTAATGAATTTCCACATCATCCAGGCCTGTGTCAGACAGATAGCTGCCAGACAAGTCATCCTACAGGGATGAAGAGACAAATAATGAATAAAAAAATAAATAAAAAAAAAAAAGTTAAAGTGATTTCAGTTGCAACAGGAGGTTTACTGCAATGGGTAAATCAGGGCTGTAACTCAAGTTAGTCGTTATCTGGACTTGCCTTATGGTGAGTACATTGAAATTACCCTCTGCTAGGGAGAAGCCCTGGTTTTCTGTGCGGGGCAGCCCAAAACCAAAAGTCAGAACTGAAAGTGTGAGAGTGAGGAGGCGGGCAATGACAAAAAGCAGCGCCCACAGAGTGAAACTGTGAAGGAAGAGAATACACTACATCAGGTTGTTCAGACAAAAAGTTAGAGGCTTATATCTGCACTGATTATTGTGTTTGTGAACAAAATGTTTATTTTAAAATATACCCTTTCTGCTTGTTCTCATCACTGAAATAGAAGAGACGTGAAGCATGGAACAGGAGCTCCACCAGGTAGTGAGGGACCAGCAACACCAGGCCCAGTCGGTGGAGACTGAACAGAACAGACGGCACCAAAAACAGAGGGAAGGCAGTTAAAGAATGAAATATGCTCATATACTAAGAGACAAAAGTACATTTTCCTATTCTCACTTAAAAAAATAAATACATAAATCAAGTGCTTAAAGAAAATTAAACAAAAGGAGACAACTTTATACTTTACGTCGAAGACAAAAACCTATATTCATGGTCCTAAAGGCAACACTGATATAATGTAACCACATTATACATTTAAAAAGGCATTTCTAAAAAAAAATATTTGTCATGAACCTACTGTACTCACTTTAAGACATAGGCACCAGTGATGTGGACAACATAAAGGCAAATGTAATAGAGCTGGCGGGGTATGTCCTCCTGTAATAAAACAAACAACAGTGTTTATAACTAAAGGAGCAACACACATTACACATTTGAACACATACATCAGCTTTTTTTTTTTACTGTGAAAATATAGACGGAAAAATCTATTTATGGAGAATGAGGCATCCGAAAGCCCTTAACATTATTCAAAGAATTTAACCAGAGGAAAAATGGAAATATAGTCTATCTACTATGTATCGCACATCTACAATTTGTACATTGCAATTAGATGATAGGTTAAAAAAAAAAAAGTGTGATTATGACTGTTTTCATGCCACGGATAATTCACCATTTTAATACATTTTGAAATTTTTTACTGTTTATATTTAATCAAAACAAAACATGTTTGATGAATAATTTTCTTTACTAAGACATTATACCACACAGTGCAGTGTATTCACTTTCAAGGGTATGACTGTGTTATTTATCAAAAAATATAACAATCATTTTAAGTATAATAAGGTCCTCTACTTGCAATAAACATATAACAAACAAATGAACTGCCGTTGATTTTCGCTTGAGAATCTCCAGGGTACAAGGCATTTTTCATGATTTTCTGAAGGCAAATCATTGCTAATTGACAAGAGTTATCATGTGATTTCTCATGTAGACAAGCATTAAACAAATATGGTGCGCCGTGGTACTTGTCATGTTACAGAATGAGAAGCTTTTAACATAATATAAACATATTTTTCTTTAACAATTAATATAATTATAACACACTCAATCTAAATTAACATTCCTGACATTATAGGAGGTTAAACGTCATGACTAATGTTCTTATGTACTCCATCTAATGAAAATGTACATGTGATTAATGTGGGTATTAAATCCATAGTTGATTTGGTTTAACTGCTGTTTATATTTATGCACAAGTCCCACCTCACATCACTGACTATACACAGAACTCTTACCTTTCGTACTTTTTGGAAGTACAGCTCAGGAAGTGCATGGAGCCAATAGGCAATTTGGCAAATGTAGAAGAACTTAACCTGAAAACTAGACAGAGAATAGATTGTGTAAAGAAAAAAAAACAACAACTCCAAAACATATCATTAATGACAAATGTTTTACATTATATAAAATATTACACAGTATAATATAAATATTCAAAACAAATTAGAGTAGTTACAAAAATAACAACAAAAAACCAGATGCTGTTTCCCATCCACAATCTTTCAGGATCTAGATTTTGATATAAATTTAGATTAAAATCCAAAATACCACTGATGGATGTTACCGCTAACATTCAGTAATTCACTTTTGTTAGATCATAATGTATACAAAAAATGAAAAGTTTATCGACAAAAAGCCAATCTACTACTCTAGCTAAAATTTTTAAAATGAGCAAAATGCAGAGGGAATTATAAGGGAAGATGTGCATCACCACCTGAACAGAAAGAACAGATACTCATTGTTGAGAAGACAATCATTTTAGTTTACTAGTCATGAGGAGGACTGCTAAAGGGAACTTTTACAGTCTAAGGTTATCTCTAGGAGTGCAAGATTATATCGGTTCTCCAATATATCACAATATTACATGGTACAATTCCATTTTGACATTAAGGAAGAGTCCGGAAGAGTTCCTGGATTCTGGATCACTTTGAAATTTATTTTCCATTTACCGAAATGTCAAATTTCAAAGTGATCCAGAATCTCTTCCAGATGGATCATCACCAAAATCTAATCATTTGTTCCTTGTGACACCCCCAACACATCATGAAATTGTCATCAACATCCGATCATAATTTTTTGACTTATCTTGCTAACTAACAGACAGACAGACAGACTCTGGCAAAAACATAACCTCCTTGGCGGACCTCTCTTCATTCACAGGGGGGAGGTCTGCCTTGGCAGTTTGCGTTCTCAGAGTGCTTTTCTATTTAAATAATGGTTTTGAAGCATTTTTAAAGCATTTTGACTGTTTGAGAGAGACAGATATTAGTTCCTTTATTGGGATTGTACAAAAAATAATGTTGTGATGTACTATAATATGATCATTTTAGCAGGATTTTAAACTGTAATGTCTGTAAAACATAACTGAAGTTTTTACGGAGGAAAATGTAATCATAGCATTCAATCCCATTCTGATCAAATAAAAAAGTGTTTAGTATTTCCGTATATTTCTGGTGTAATTGTGTCATAATCCTTGTGTTGTGATTTGTATCATATCACCACATTTTTGCTAATACACACCCCTGGTTACCTCAGGTCTGGTTTTTAGACTTAGAAAGGATGAAATTCAGAAAATACTGGCATTGTCAAACAGCAATAAGATGCTACTGAGCTGACTGTGGGAAACATGGGATCCAGTATTTTCAGAGTTTGACCATAGAACCAGGATATTTTAGACCTTGATGCTTCAGTGTTTATTGTGTCTTTG
Organism: Siphamia tubifer; assembly: GCA_020466265.1. Lineage (NCBI taxonomy): Eukaryota > Metazoa > Chordata > Actinopteri > Kurtiformes > Apogonidae > Siphamia > Siphamia tubifer. Next base: position 16,241,426 of record CM035789.1, read on the forward strand.
TATATATTCACTTACACCATGTGGGTATGTGGGTAACCCTCCCATAGGAAAGTAGGGTTTGTTGCAAAGTCCTCCTGTTGGAAAAGAAAGAAAAAACAAAAAAACAGCATGAGAACTGGTAATGTGGCCTAGGACCATGGATTTGTGTGACTGCTAACTCTCATACCGCTGTTAAAATGCTGCAGCCCCAGATGAAGGAGAACAGGTAGAATGCCGCCAACTGCCCGGACTCATTGAACTTGCTGTGTTTGGTTTTTGACAGGTGCAACCTCCTGTTCATTTTCTGGAATGAAGAAACAGGATTTTAAGAATGATATTCAGCTCTTTGCATAAAAATAGTAAATCAAACTTAAGAAGTGATTTGTACTTTAAATTTCACACATTTTATTTTAAAACTACAGAGCCTGTACATGAATATCAGTATTTAATTAAACAACTGGGTCACTACTGAATAAAGGGAATAATAATCTTACAAGGAAGAAGAGTAATGAGATAAATTAAATGTAATAAAATATGAATAGGTGCAAAAAATCTTAATGTCTCAGTGTCTTTCCTTTCCTTTAGAAATTGTCCAATGGTGTATTACATTAAATATGATGTTTGACTAAAAATATTATCAAAACATCAACCCCCCCCCCCCCCCCAAAAAAAAAATCATAAATATTATACGTACATCAAGAATATATTCTTGTATCAAGGCATGAAGGATGACTGCGATAAGAAGGTAGAAAAACACAGTTGCCACATCTTTAGGGCCATACTGGTAAAGGTTTACTGGGTCGTGCTTTTCATCTGGTTAATAACAAAAAAACAAAACACAAAGGGAAACAATTAAGACAAACAAAGTACTCATTCAGGTGAAAGACAACACAGCCAGCATGGGATGTTTATAACACAGACATAAAACTGTCCAGACCCAGAACTTACCAAGAACTTGTGTTACATTATACTGGACTGTAATGAACATGATGGCAAACTTTGCTGTCACCTGGAATAAACATAAACATGCAGGATTAGTTGACAAGTTAAGACTTTAAGGAAGTGTGTAGTGATATATTTCCCATCCCTGTTACAATTTAAACCTGAAGATAATAAATATGGAAGGCGTCTTAATAACATGCTTGCATATTTATGAATACTTCTCTCTTGGTACATTTCCAGCAGGTGCAGAGATGCAGGATATCTCACTAACTTCATCCATCATTAAATTTGTCTGATCAAACAGCTGTGAAGCAGTCAATCATGTGATGCACATATGCCATGTGAGGATTGCTGTGTCACTGCCAGTTCTTCAATTTAATGACTATCATAATTGGGGTCTGGGGACATCCAGGAGGTGCCTGAAGGGAATCCTTAGGGGGTCTGTGGAATGTAAAATAAAAATGATACTGCTTTTTGTTGTTGATTGCAGCACTGACCATTTCCACAGATAAGGATTTGTTTGGTGGATCTAGGATTACATACACAGAATTGATTGTTTATTTTGTGTTTGCTGGGGGTAGGTGTAGGTTGTTTTCCTTGTAATATTTACAAGCTATAGGATTTCTGTCCAAGCAAAGTGCTGGACAGTCAAGTGTAAAACAGTCAGGCAAACACAGTAAATCTGACCATGTCATTCTGGAAAAAGCAACATGAATGTATTGATTTGCTCTATGGGGGCAGTGCATTAGCCTGCTGATAAAATACCCTGTTGGTTGTGCCACTCGGCCACCTCACCATCTCCTTTGGCAATCACTGAGACATATGAGAAGGGAAGGAGAAAGACACGCTAGCGCCCTGTCCCTGGAGTGCTGCTGCTGCTGTCATGTCAGCTAGCGTCAGTTAGCCACAGCTAGCATCTCTCTGCTAACCCAAGCTTCCCCATCCAGTCACACTGTACCTCGAACATCAGGCCCAGGAGGATTATCATGGCCAAACACGACACCATATCGGCGTGATTCTGGATCACAAACTCGTGGCTCAGCACCGGCGGGCTCTTGTTCTTCTTGCGGAAACCCATGGCTCCCCGACGTGGCTGTCCCTCCTCGGGCTCCGGGCTGCCGTCACTGACGCTAGCTGGACTGACACTAGCTTCCCCCCCGGGCTGCTACGCTGCTGTCGGCTGATGGATGGTCCCATCTGCTGGGAGGCCGGTCGCTCCGCTGCAGTCCGTAGGCTCAGTGAACCGCTGCTCATGTGTTATAAAAACAGTCATGAAGATACATCGCACCAAAACAGGCACCACAGCTCAACACCCACTTTTTCCTGCCTGGTAAAGTCCGAAAACGGGCCCTCCCACTTAAAAGCCCCATTCATGAACCGCCCAGTGGCTTTGACGTAGAAGGAAAACCATGGATGTATCAAGGAAAAACCCAGGCCCGTGGTGCCTTCACGGACTGTATGGAAACGGATAGTTGTGAAATTTGAGCATTTATAGTATAACATTGGGAAACAATTTTTTGAGTTAGGGTCTGACACCTGTATTTAATAAATTTTTGCGTGTGGAATTCAAAAATGGTCTTAGTTTTTCTCTTTCTCACGTCAAGTTTTTTGAACTTCAAGATCCATGTTTTCTTAAAACATATGAAAAAATAACGTGCTTAACCCTTCAACAGGTACTATTATAACAGGCTGCCTCCATTTATTATGTCGTTTGTGCAATAATAGCAACAGAAAATATCTTCTTTGCCAATTCTTTTTGAACTTTTTTCAGGAAGGACAATATATGTAAATTAATTAGCATTATTATATGTAATACATGTTTAAAACAGTGAGCTATAATAATAATAAAAAAACACTTGATTTTTTAAAATTAGATTTATTGTGAAAAACAACTGTAAATGTTACTAATTAAAATTTTTCTGAGATTATATAGGCTAGAACATTCGACTATATTTGTATCTGCTCAAACATTTTTGTTTGTCTAGGTCACTGTGCGTCCATGTTCCAGTTTCTTATTGTTGCTTATGTCTAGTCATTTATCAATTAACTGTATAAACCACAAACCATTGTAAACCATAATTTCCATTAGCTTTAATTAGCATGACAATTTAACTTTTAATCAGCACAAAAATCTAACTGAACAGGATTTTATTTATCAAACTGTTCATCAATATAATAGTTAAGTGTTGGGGTTCAGAATGTGAAAGAGCTGTACAAATACTTTTCAATAATTTTAATTATGGATTTTGGATTTGTTTTATTTTCATTGATTGTCAAGTAAACTGTTTATTGGAAAAGCTGTAACAACATTTCATTTGATATAAGCAGATGTTTCAAGAAAGAGGTAGGGATTATAAAAAAGGTTTCTCCATCCTGCTCCTTTACAATCATGTAAATTGGAATGAATGAATAAATTAATTGTTACAATTTAGGAAATAATTAATATAAATTCAATTAAAAGTAGTTAAATACATCTTTATAGAAAAAAAACAAACAAACTCGAGTATAATCGTATAATATAATATAGTTTGATGATGTAGTATGTGTGATGAAGTATGTGGGCCCCTAATATAGTCATTTAAATAACTATTGGCCTTTAATTTATCTGAGAATATTGGAATATACTGACTGGCAATAGGAAGGGAATTAATCATCTTTAATATGTTTGCAGTTATTTATAACATTTGAATTAATTAAGATTATAATGCAAATTGTGTCTCTCATTTAAGGGCTCCCATTTAAGAACTGAGGACTTCTTCTGGGGTGGAAATTAATTGTTGACTTTAACGGTTGGTAATAATTTTGTAGTAAGCTGGTTAATTGATTGACTGATAAAAGACAACAGTTTGGAAATGGCAGAATATAGGCCTTTTTTTGAAAGGATTATGATTGTATGACACTTGATATTATTTTTGCTATTGCTGTTATTATTGTGTTATATTGTCAGTGACAGTTATTACCAGAACTGATACTATAATTTGGTGGTATAAATAAGTAATATTTCCTCCCACTTCCTTTTTTTGGCTCATGTATCCAGGGTATATGTTTACGTATGTGTGTATGTTTGTGAACGTATACATTTTCACTTGGAAACATTATACATTTATGATGCTGTTTTTTTTTTCTTTCTTCTTCTGCACATGCTCAAAATAAAATTGATCAGTCACTCAATTGTCTAGATGTTCTTCATTCTCAGATAAAGATGTATGATTTCATGATGTCACAGAAAGGTATGTGTAGATTTGTAAATAATACAAATTTAAGAGGATGTAAGGACATTTGTATCATCAGCTCTTCACAAAATAATTCCAGCATCTCGTTTGATGTGTCATTCTTCTGCAAACTAAACACTAAGCACAGTTTTCTACCACACTACAGGTTGAAATAGATACAATTACCCATGATGCTATATAATTTGTTGTACATGTTACATTCTTGTATGAGATATACCTGTATATTATCTGCATGTATTTTCATGCAAATTGTTATATACATGATGATCTTTAAGTTTTTTCTTGTTACAAACATTTTTTTTTCCTTTTGGTAAACAGGAGGAAAAAAAGAGAAAGAGAGAGAGAGAGGAGAGAGAGAGAGAGAGAGAGAGAGAGGAGAGAGAGAGAGAGAGAGAGAGAGAGAGAGAGAGAGAGAGAGAGAGAGAGAGAGAGAGAGAGAGATTCATGTGGGAACTGCTACAAAAGTAGCACTCAGTTAAGCATGTATATCTATATGTAATATATACAGTTGTCTGGTAAGAAAACACAACCAAACACAACCAAACAAATAAACAAAATTTATTTTATTTATATATATTTTGTTTGTTTGTTTGTTTGGTTTTGTTTGGTTTTGAGTATTACATAAAACCCAGCCAAAATACACTGGCTTTGTTTGGATGTAACTGGATTCTATTAACCAAATACTTTAAGACTAAAACAAGAAATGTTAAGTTTTTGCACTTTATTTGCCATTTTTTTCCATTAACTTCAGTTCAGAGACAAATACTGTTCTTTTAGTACATTTGACTGACAGTTAATGTGGTAGTTTGTAACAGTTGTTTATATTTAATGCCCTTCTTGTCATACACATTAGACTAGGGGACTCAAATATGTGGCCCCCCAAAATCTCCAACATAGCCCACAGGATGAAAGTGCAAAAATTACACTGAAGAAATTACAGTCAAAGGTGTCAAACTCATTTTAGTTTAGTTGATACTTTATTATCTAAAGTAAAATAATAACATAACAATCTATATATAGTGCTGACTCAATTTTCTAGGTTCAACTGCACCACTAAAAATAGTCTAGTTGAACTACCAAGAACAAGAAATGAGAAATTTAATTAAAAAAATAATTCTTATTTCAGTTTCAAATTCCAAAGATTTAACAATATTATATTCTTCCCTAATGTTTGCGTAACATTGTAAATAATGCACATGTATAAATAAGTTGAGATATAATATTGTTAAAACTGCACTTATTTTTCTAACAAATTTCAGTTTTTTCAGGTTATTCACATGTATTTTTAAATGATAATTTGTAAATCTAATTATTTTCCAAATGGTTTTCATTGTACTAAAACAAAGATTAAAACGTTATATATTTTAATGTAACCTATTTATAGATTATGATGCTATTACTTTACAGGTCCGGTCCACTTGAGATCCCAATGGACTGAATATGACTCCCGGAAAAATTAGTTTGACCCCCTGAATGAGGTTAACAAGCCAAACCAGTACAGGTGCAGGAGACGCACGAATTAAGACAGCAGACACCTTCCTTCTACAGCAAAGGTGGGAAAAAATACTAAAGACAAGTGAGTATGATCCCTGATCCTTGATTTGTCCTGAAATGTAATAATAGATGTTTTATTAATTAAAAGGCAACGTTAGCACTTTAGCTCATTGTTAGCTATGTTAGCTCGTTAGCTATTGCTATGCTAAATTGTAATATGTGCCTTTGGATTCATTAGCTAACGAGTTCACAACTCAGTTAGCTTTAGCAATGTAACTTTAACCATTTCTATCTTTTATCTTGAAAAACACAGAGGCAAGTTAAAAATCACTTCATGTTCCAACTACATTTTGTCCACCAGAGGTCAGTAGAAGACAGAAATATATATGTTAGCAGGACTTCAACACTGTTTCAGGTTTCATGTTTTAAGTGCAGAACTCGTTACACTCCTTGAAACATGACGCAGCATTAGCTTCGTGTTCCTGTATCATTTGACATACGTACATGGAAATGATCAAGAGACTCCGTTTTTTTAGTTTTCTTTTATTAAAAATCGAAACAAAACATGTGAATACTGTATATTTAGGTGTCGCTTGTGAATTGGGGTTAAATTTCCCAATTCTGTTCAGACCTTCATTTCAGGCACAATTATCACTTTGATTTAGATCAAAATGGAGGATATTTTGTCCATTTACATTTGTTTTACGGCCTTATGGTAGTGTTTAAGAGTACATAACACTAAATGCTACGTCCACCTGCAATTGAAATATTATGGACATAAATCCCCAGTAGTGCTTTTTAAATATTCAGCAGTTTGTAGCCAGAAAAGACAATACTTCAAATTTCTTCAAATGCAATATGTTTTAGAATGTGGCAGTCTGTGTAATAATACTGAACATTTATTTGATAAATGGCAACAAATGCTTTCCACATGATGCAGCCAAATCAAACCCAGCATCTTCAAAACGTACTAAAAAAAGGGCATTTTATGTGATTGTGCTAACGTTTACCTTATGGATATTGTATTCCATTGTTTTGGTCCCTGGGTATGTGTTTTAAGGTGTTGTAAGGCTAGCAAAAATGGTCCTATATCCAGCTGTAATGAAACTATTATTACCATGCTACTCTGTTTTGGAATGTTATAATGTATTGGTTACCTTGAGCATTCATAATTCAAAGTATTCCGTTCCAAAATATATGTATCAAGAAGGCAGAGAACATAATTTTATTTATTTATTTATTTATTCTTTTATTCCCCTGGTACTGGGCCTGTTTATGAGGTTCATTGCTGTACAGAAATATGACATAAAAAGAGCAAGCATATGGCCAGGTCCGTTTCATGTAACGGTCTGCTCTCCTTTCCACCATTGCTGTGAATATTTCATTTGTCAGTTTGACTGCTTAATCCTAATGTTTTGCTGTCGTTTTTTGACAAAATAGGTGAAAAGCTGTAGCCTCTTTCCTCTGCAGACGGCTTGGGAGGGAGGGAGGAGTTTAAACAAAGGCCCTCTCCACATAAAAAATGGAGGCTTGAGCAGAGCAGTAGTGGTGTCCTTAACACAGCCTCTACTGATGCCTTTTCTAACTCTGAAACCTTCCCGTAAGACAATAATTTCCAGATTCCACACCTGGAAGCTTCACAGCATTGTTCTATGAGGTGTGTATGGCAAAACTACTCAGATTAATCATGTTATTTGGTGGTTCAGGCCTCGGTCTTTGCTTATTTTTCTTCCCCTGTCTCTGACACTCACAGGGCTGCCCCTGCCTGCACTGAACAAAGATAATTACTCAGGAAACATTTCGGCCAATCAGGCGCTGCCTTCTATCTTGCCTGTTAGGCAAGCGACCAGTCAGGATCTGGCTAACATTACTGGGGCCTGATCGCCTTGCCTGAAGAGCGGAGCCTTCCCCGGCTGAGGGCTGAGAGTGTCCTCCATGTTTTATAAGTGTTGATATAACAGTGTGTCAGGCAGCCATGCATCCACAGAGGTAAGCTCTGACTTTTTATTATCTCAACTCTCATAACAACATGGCTTCCTTCTTGTTGTTTTGGTGAGTGTCTCTTTTTAATGATGAATGTGCACACCTTAAAATCAGTTTAGTGTGCAGGAGGAGGAGCTGGGGTGGATTGGAGGCCTCGCCAGGCCTCTGTGCTTCACGGTGCTGAGGAAGGTGGGGGGTTGGGTAACGACTCTCACCCTTGCTCTCTCTCTGTGTCTCAGGGTCACATGGGTGCCCCAGACAACCAGGCTGCCATACAGGAGGCAGAGTGGACCATGGCAAATCCTTTTCCTTTTTTTATAATGCAAAAGAGAGTTAGAATTAAAAATGGCACTCACATCTCCTTTCTGTTGTGGCAGTCTTGTTTAGAAGCCTGGCAGAGAATGAATGGGGGATGGGCAGTGGAGGAGGAGGGGGTGTTATGTACCCTTTGTAAGTAGTTCGGCTCTATGTCGTTTTCTTGTGTGTCATGCCAGGTTGGAGAACAGACATGGGGGGCAACAGATGTGCTTATTAGCAGGAGCAGGGGGGCCTAACTGAATCCTAGTTTCCTGATATACACACACACACACATACACAGACGCACACACACACGTATGTATATGTGTGTGTGTGTGTATACATAAACATATTAAGGTACATATTTATATTTTTATTTTGGCAGAAGATTCTTGACTTCACATTGGCCCAAGAACACAGGATGAACCCACTCAAAACAAAAGTTTAAACAGATTTAGTGGAATTCTGTTCCATTTGTTTCAGGTTACAACTGTAATAATTGAAATTAAGGTAATGTGTCACAATTTACCCTTTTTTATTAGCACAGGCCTGTAGTTTACACTCCATAACTATGTCGACTGCAGCACAGTTGTGAAACTACTTCCTCCACTCTAATCCTTACACAGAAGCCATTTTGTGTTTAGAGAGAGAACACTAGTCTTCCCCTCACACCAGACAGCATTACAGAAGAACAAGTAGAGACTTTTTGGACATAAAATACATTTATGTGGTATGTTTTTGCAGATGTCACAGTATTAGGAATAACTAGTTACATTCCTCTATTGGTACTTTAATTTCTAATCCCTATTTTTTTTTTATTTTTCAAACACAAAACTTGGAATGTTGTACATAACTTCCTGACGTGTGTATTCTGTTTAGATAGAGCAAAGGTTACACATTCAGAACCCTTGTGGGAAGTTTAAGTACTTTAAAGATAGCAATGCAGTTTCTCACTGCACAGAAAAACTGTACATTGTGTAACATCGTGTTGCTCTAGTTTGCTGTGTCAACTGCGTGGGTAAGAATTTTTTTCTGTGAGTTAACACAAAACATGTTTCATCTATTTGGCAGCCAATGAACTGTAATGTTAGAGTTCCCTCTTAAACTATGACTCTGTTCTCTGTGAAAAAGCAAAACCAAAAATTAAAGTTCTGCTAATGAATAAGCATGTGAAAGTATGCAGTGCTCAACTGAGCTTGTAGAGTAGTAATAGTTATGTGAAATGGAACAGTGTTGGAAACTAATCGTCTGGGCCTATTTCTGAGGCGATACAGACAATAAATAAGACAACCGAGGAACAATAGCAGAACTGTTGGGTTATGCATCACACCATGGATGTAATCTCTCAAAAGGCCTTTTTTAAACCCTCTCTGGTTTATACTCACATAATCAAGATGGGCAAGCTAAAGTGAAGTAAAATACATGTCTAATGCAGGGGGAAATCTCTGCATTGCAGCAAAAATGCTTTTTAAGAGGAAGAGGGGAGCTTGCACACTGTGATCCGTGTGGCAAAGCACAGCCGACCAATAACGTTCCACCCTGTTGGCCCTCCAGCCAATTGCAGCTGCAGTTGAGGTTAAAGATTGACAATCAGAGGGAGAGCAGCAGGGAGAGCAAGGGCCTTCTGGAAAATTCCACAGCCATCTTGATTCACCCTTTACAGCTTTATATAAATCCAGGTCAAACCTTTCTTTTATTTGGCATGTTCTGTGAATGCTGTCAGTCGACTTCATTGGTTAATTAAATGTAGGGACATGGCTAAATGTTTTTATATGATGTACTGTTTTGGAATTCATTTTTTATGTAATGCAGGCAAATATCCTGACCATAAACATATGCTTTCAGCTGTTATTAGTTTCAGCGTTCTGCTTATGGTTGTTCATCTCGTGAAAGCTAGATGTTTTTCTCCATTTCTTAAAGAGGTCTCACAATACAGACCTAATAATCTCTCTGGGGTGATGTGTAACAGGGTGAGTTGGATATTTTTCCGTCAGTGGCATTAATCCCAAGTGTTTTCAATTACAACACAAGTGCATTTATAGTGTTCTATTTGCACTGAACGCATTTTCTCGATGACCACAAAAAGTAGCCATTTACACTAATATTTTATCTGATTGAAGTGTAAAGAGCATTTTAGGTATGGAGAAAAACTATTCCTTGATGCCACCGTGCTTTTGCAGTATTGGCCTCTCTCTTGAAAATGAAATTTAATTATCCTACAACAGCAATATTCACAGGGAATGGAAGGCGTAAAAAAAAAGGAAAAAAGAGAGAGAGGGAGAGAGATGAGTGCTCCTTAGTTTGTTGGATTTTCTCGTGCTTCCTTCTCTGTGTCTCTTCTGTCTCTCTGACCAGCATTGAGGGTTTGTCTTAACCAAGCAGTGTGTATTTTTGTGTTTTTTTTTCATTTTTCATTCTTTAGTGTTGGACTGTAATCGCCACAGATCTGTCTGGTCCTCCTGCATGGATGTGCCAGTGCCTGAGTCTGAGCCTGGGAGTGGGGGATGGGGGAGAGGGGGGAGGGGAGCAAGCTGTGGCCTCCATTTTCTGTGACGAGAGAACCCTGCTCGTCTCTCACAGGAGTGGAATCTGAAGGCACTGAGTCAGTGTTGTTTCCTTTTTGTCCATCAGGTACTACTTGCAGAGAGGAATACTGTCAGTATTTTATTGAACCTGGGTCTTTCTGGAATACATCCCAGAATCTGCTAAGGATTTATTTGTCCTTCTGTGATGGAACACAGCTCCTGATTTGAGATTGCCCTTTGGAAGAGAACCCCCTTTTTTTCTTTTTTTTTTTTACTACTGGTCATCTTGTCCTCCTGATAGTTGCAGCAGTGTCTTGTCATTGGTATCAAGCACATGCGTATAAAGATTGTAGCTCTTTCAGGAGCCAGACGAATGTTCTTTCTCTTCAGTGCTCTGGTGCACGTAGCAAAGCAACTTGGCTAACGTTGTCTTATTTTCATGTGGGCCTCGCTTTTTTTTCTCTGTGTCCGGAACAGGAAGGCCCTGGAGGGGTTGGGGTGTGTGTGTGTGTTTGTACGTGACTGCTGGCAGGCTGAAACAAGATACCCACATGCCATATTTGTTTAGAAACTCTGCTCAGTCTACCAGTTCTTAGTCAGTGACAAGGTATGAATTCTGTAAGTTTTCATTTGACAAGCTGTCTCTGTCAGTGTCTCAAACTGTTTATGTGGCCTTGTTAGCTTCAACATTACCTCAGTAACTGTTGTTTGGTTTCAAGAATGGAATTATATTGTTGTTAAATACAGATAGACATGGTTTTTATAAGAATGTTGATTTTTAAAGGGATGGTTCACACCTAGCTTTTTAGATATTATTTCTTTGATTCACTCTGTCCTTTTAGGTGGGTGTTTTTACTTCCTTGTATGTGTCCCTGCCTATCAGTGAACTGACATTTGATCAACTCTTGTGTGGAATGCCTCTGTAAGGGTGGAGGAGGAGGCATTCCTTTACTTTCAGAGAAGAAAAAAAAAGATTATCCCACAAATGCAGCTGACCTTTGAGTTGAAGCCTGTAAACCCATCATCCTGGCAGGAAACCAGAGCTACGGCCAAAGCTATGAACTGGTCAAGTGTGTGACCTGTCAGGGGTCCTTGGCAGTGTTTTCTCCGAGGGGTTTGTGAATAAAGGCTACATCCTTGGAACAAGGCCCTCAGTTGCTCTGACAAAGGAGGAGCCAAATGTTCAAAGACCCTCATTTATCGCCAGCCACCCTTTATTCTCCTTCTTTTTTTTTCCCTTTAGAGAAATGAAATGAGAGAAGAACCAGGGACGATACCAGGGAAATCAGGCTTTTCCAGTGCTGCATGTGTGTATGGTAGTTTCTGTATTCTTGGCTTTTGAATTCATACTTAATCCCTGTTTTGTAAACAGGATGTTAAAACTGGGCTGTATGTTGAACTACATGATAAAATATACTCAGGTTTTTTATATGTATTTGAATGGTTTAACATTCTAAAAATGTACTTACTGACAGTGAAACATTACTTTGATTAGCAGATGTTAAAATTAATATGTTTGGAGTGGTAAAGGAGGGCTTTAAACATGGCTGGGAAATGCAGACCTTCATTTTAAGCCTATTAGATGAATCTGTTGCTATAGGTTTCTATGATTGGGCTTGACAAGCCTTTGGGGTTTCCACATTGTTAGAGGAAGACTCAAGAGGTTCCTTAAATGCATATTGTGAATCTCCACTAGATGCCATCCCTCTACTAGTATGGAACAATTCCCCTTGGCTTTCTTTGTTAGAATAGAGTCGTCTTCCATTTATCATGCAGGCGCAAAACACAGAGCAAAGATCAGCATACAGTCCAGCTACAGTCTTACAGCAGCAGTATATTCTGAGGACGGCGGTGCAGCGTAATGTCAGCTAAATGGCCCTGTGTGTTGTTGTGAATATCAACCTGTGCTTAGTGGAGAGGAACGTTGCCATGGTGATTATTACCAATGTGGCTCTTGGAACACACAGAACAGAATGTGACTGATATTATGGAAAAGGACTTGAACTTCGTAACATGATGTCAAAAATGTGTTGTCACCAAAAAAACAAAACAAAACAAAAAAACAATAGCAATGGATACCTGCAGGGTCCCTATTGACAGTTCCTCAGGGACTCTGGTGCCTTAGGTGGTGTTCCACTTGTTTACTGTTATGCTGATGTGGTTTCTGAACACCCTTTCTGACTTTGTGTTTGCCTCTCTTTCTGTGTTTCTGTGTGCTCTTGTTCGGTGCTCTGCAGTCTGGCTGAGGAGGAGATAAAGACGGAGTCTGATGTGGTAGAGGGGATGGATTCATCTGTACGATCCAAAGGTAAGTCTCCAAGGCCGAGTACCTCACATTAAGAGTCAAGAATCTTCAGGCAGCTTAGTGTCAGTGAAAGCAGAGGACATTTACTGTTTATAGAGCAGGCTGATACATTTTGTTAGTCTCTCGGGGCAACAAAGATAATCCATGATGCTCGACTGCCTGCCTGTTTTGGATTTGTGTCAAGTAATAAGGTTTAGTTGGTTTAGAGGTAGCACTCTAGCCCTGCGGTACTATCAAGTGGTAATGTAATATGTATAAGCAGTGTCTTCAATAAATAATTGTATGGGTAGATTGATAGCTGTCAGTAGAGTATTTTTCTTTGTTTGATAGCAAAGCATTGTATCACATCAACATTTCTTAGCTAATAGCCATTTCTAAGCTTGTGGTGCATTAAACAGATGGAATAGAAAATATTTACATTTAAGAATGACTTTATTCCATTACAGTAACCTGGGATCGTTCAGTCTTTTTGAATACTCTCTCTCTTTCTGCTTCCAGTCCCTGATCCACCAGGGTCTGCAGAACGATCAGTGGGGCCACAAAAGAGAAAGGTTTCGAGTCCCACCCATTCCTCCAATGGACACTCTCCATCAGACACCTCACCCAGCCCTCTCAAGAAAAAGAAAAAGCCAGGAGCTGTCAACTGTAACAACAAAGATCAAGTAAGAGCTCCAGTATACTCATTTCCAAAGTGTGTGTTCTCTGAGGTAGGTGCTAAAGGCAACACTTGAAACCTATGTGACAGTTACAAAAGCAAAAGCAGTTATTTACTTTGGAATACACTAAAGTCTAATTAACGACTCCTTGTATATCAAAGCAATATAGTGTGTTAAATGCAAATGCTGAGTGGGAACTGAGAGGCACAAAAATATTAGAGTTCTGCATTTTGGTGAAATGAACAAGAAAAACGCCATGAAACTCTGACTTGATGCTTGTATGTTGCAGAAAGTAACACCCGTACTCATGAGAACACAGCAATTTGGGTTTTGTATTTTGACAGCGTAAAGATATTTACAGGTCTATGTGGGTGTCACAGTGAATATGTTGTTACGTGTGTGTTGTGGCTGTGGGTGTTATGGATATTCAGACCAGTGCCAAACTGCATGGTCCACTCACGATCTTACTGTTTACACTCATTTTGACACTTGTATAAATGTGGTATTAGTTATTCACGGTTACTTGTATCCATTTGCTTCCTCAATGTATGACTTTTGCCAGTATCTGGTTGTGGTGGATGTAGTTTGATAATAAACCTAATTTGGTGCTAATCGAAACCCCTTGTAGTCCCCTGTTGACTTGCATGCTACTAAAAGATAATTCTGACAGTTTGCAAGTATTATGATCAAACTTGTTGCACTCATTGTAATGGCTTGATGCCAATTTTTCAGTATAAGCTCAGGTTAAATTGGGCCAGAGTACACCAGAGGTCAGCTCCGCCTATTCGGGTCCACAACAAACCCCACCAGAGCTCAGCCCTCTCTCCCTAAATGTAAAATAACAGCTCTACTTATTTGTGTTATTCAGTTTCATCTCCTGATAAACAAGATCACCCAAAGACACACCCAAATGAGCGACATTGGATTGTCTCATGTCACGTCCTAATACATTGTATAAATGTCGTATCTTAGGGTGTCAACATCTAAACCATGATTTATTCTAAACAGATCCTAAAGAAGTTGAACTGTATGAGACAGAGATTAATGTTTAATGTATGTACTGTAGTTTATCTTCTTCATGCCGCTTTGTAATGTGCAAATAGATTCATTCTTTCATTTATTTTGACTGAGGAGGCATTAACAATACAAATGACCTGCATACAATAGTATCTGATTATGCAAAGACAATCAACAGAATACATGTAGCTATTTCAAATACATTCATTTATGAATGGGAAGAAGACAATGTATTTAAATTTATTTAGCTCACATTTCTGATCAATAACTTAATGTAGTTTCAAGTACTCACTCCTGTCTTCAAAGCAAAACAATGAAACAAATAAGCCCATACCAAATTATAATAAACTCATTTATTTAATAACAACATGTATGAAAAATAGAAACAAAGTACTTTCATTGTGTTGTTGCCATGGGGAACAAGTTAACCATAAATTTAGATAGTTTAGATAACTATTCATTCACACAGTCTACACATTAACCCCACCACTACCACCTTACAAAAAAGAAGGTTACATAAAGTTGTGGGGAATGTAAGTTTGAAATGAAAGAATGAAATCTGACGACCATTGAGCATAAGCTACACAAGGGCTCCCCCTCGTCATAAAAGCCAATTTAACCTCTGAATATATGCATAAAACAACTTAAGAGCTGCAGTAAAATGTGAGCTCTGAAAATAAGGGCTATCGATATACGGTCTAATATAGTTAGTTGGTATATTTTAAGCTCAAATATTATGAACTCATTGTGTCTTCTCAGGTTAAAACTGCTTTCTAAATATAACAAAAAGAAATGCAGTTGGGTTAACATTAGATACTACACACATAAACTTGTTGGGTGAGTCTTTGACTTGGAGGCATGGCAAGATGATCAGATCATTTACTTGCTTTAAATAAAGTTTTTGTTGTGAACTACCTTAGTTGCCCTCTCAGCTGCTTCCCCTGCTTCCCCCACCTCATCACTGCCTTGTTTTTGTTGCACTGCACCTTTTTGTGTTCCTGCGTGTTTTTTGAAACCTGCCCCCCTGTTTCTCTTGCCTGCATTTCAGTCAGAGCTAAGACATGGTCCCTTTTACTATATGAAGCAGCCAGCACTCACCACAGACCCTGTTGATGTTGTACCGCAGGACGGCAGGAATGACTTCTACTGCTGGCTGTGCCACCGCGAGGGCCAGGTGCTCTGCTGTGAGCTCTGCCCCAGGGTGTACCACGCCAAGTGCCTCAAACTACCAGCTGAGCCCGAGGGCGACTGGTTCTGTCCAGAGTGTGAGGTATCTTGTTGAGTGTGTATGTCTGGGTGGACACAAATAATGTGAATTATTGTGTGACTCAAGGCACAATCGTGATTAAAGGGGTGTCACATCATGCATCATGGTCTATTTTAGCCATAGAGCAGACAGAGGGGCCGTAGTGCATAATGTGACACCCCTATAAATGTGTGTAATTCTTAACAACTAAAATCTTAATCCGATCCTTTCCCGATTAATAACAACAAATTGAAAGACAATGATGACATACTCATAAGATTTCATAATCAGTCTTGATGATTTCAAATGTCTTGCTGTAATAGCTTTTCTTTTATTTAACAGTACATCCATTTATTTTGCAGAAAATAACAGTTGCTGAATGCATAGAAACCCAGAGCAAGGCAATGACAATGCTGACAATAGACCAGCTCTCGTACTTGCTAAAATTTGCACTCCAGAAAATTAAACAACCTGGGGTAGGTATCCTAAACATGTATTATCCTCTAAATTGTATGGTTCTGTGTATGATTTATAAACATTCTGTCAGAATTGTTTGTTTTATCACAACCATTTTAGTGTTTATATATTCATTTTCCCCCATTTTGTTTAATGTGAACAGACTGAGCCTTTTCAGAAGCCTGTCTCTCTAGAACAACATCCAGATTATGCAGAGTACATCTTCCACCCCATGGACTTGTGTACCTTAGAAAAGGTACTACGAAACTTCTTTATGTGCTTTTACAATGTTAAAAAAGTAGATAGTGCATACATAATAATGTTCATGTGCATGTTGTAACTAAAAAGACTTATTTTCATTTTGTTTCACTTTAAATAGAACATTAAAAAGAAAATGTATGGCTGTACGGAAGCTTTTCTTGCTGACATGAAATGGATCTTACACAACTGCATCATCTATAATGGAGGTAGATTACTGATATATCGCACTACTCTACTGGTTTGAATGAACGATTTATGTATTTGTAAATTAGAACAGTTTGTATTAATGAAAATTTACACGCAAATACAAGAGATCATAGCCATACAGCTAGTCCCATTGACAGGTAAAAAAAAAATTTATAGATAACATAAATTACACATGGTTACATTATAAATATCCCATTGTTGCTATTATACATGGTTATATTATAAATACTCAATTGTCACCATTACACATTATATTATAAATATCCTATTGTTGCAATTACACATGAATATATTACAAATACCCCATTGTTGCCAAAAACCCCAAAAGTAATTGATAATAAGCATGTGACTCTGTTCTAGCTAATCACAAATTGACAGCAACTGCAAAAGTCATCGTCAAGATTTGTGAGCACGAGGTAAAGTAATGCCACAAACTTAATCATTTTTAAGTTGATGTAAATGTACATGTTCAGCTGAATTATAATCTGTTATTTCAGATGAATGAGATCGAAGTGTGTCCAGAGTGCTACCTGTCCTCCTGTCAGAAAAGGGACAACTGGTTTTGTGAGCCATGTGTAGGTCTTAAACAGCGTCATTGTTCAGTAAATATTCTTGAGTATGATAGATGTGTAAAGTGCTGAGAATGACCCTTTGTTCCGAACAGAGTCAACCCCATCCCTTGGTGTGGGCTAAACTAAAAGGCTTTCCCTTTTGGCCAGCAAAAGCACTTCGAGAAAAGGACGGTCAGGTAGATGCACGCTTCTTTGGACAACATGACAGGTGAGATCAGCTTCCTTACAACAGATCTTTGAGGAGATTGTAATTAAACACTAAAGAAAAAACACTGCTGGCTCCTCACATGTCTTACACACACAGTACAAGCTGTTCCCATCTGACCAATGCTACACACTCCTAATCAACAATGGAAAAAATTATCTGAATTGAAAAAAGCACTGTCATTCCATGTTCATCACTCTCCTAAATTCAGGCCATAGAGTTGAATCAGGATGTTTTGTGGGATTTATATCTTCCACTTATTACACAATAATTGTATTAGTCTGTGTCATTTTTTGTGTTTACATAGTGGTGTGTTGCAGCCTTTGTGTATAAGATAAAGTTCTGTCTGGACAAATAAAGTAATCTGGAATCTTGAGTGTCTGACATAAATTTATCCAAAATTAATTGTCTGACTATGCTTATTTGATATTTTAATTTTCTATGTCTTGCCTTTTGATGAAGGGCCTGGGTTCCTATCAACAACTGCTACCTCATGTCCAAAGAGATCCCATTCTCTGTGAAGAAGACAAAGAGCATATTCAATAGTGCCATGCAAGAAATGGAGGTCTATGTGGAAAACATTCGCAAGAAATTTGGAGTTTTTAACTATGCACCTTTCCGCACGCCCTACACGCCCAACAACCAGCTGCAGATGCTCGTGGACCCATCCAATCCCAGCGCTGGAACAGTAAAAACAGACAAACCTGATAAGCTTCGATTCAACTTTGATATTACAGCATCTCCTAAAATGGTCCTTAGTAAGACCTCCACCTCTAGTGGCATGAGTCGGAGGGTCTCGATGACAGATATGCCTCGGTCTCCCATGAGCACCAACTCCTCGGTGCACACTGGATCTGATGGGGAACAGGATGTGGAAAAGGCCAATCGGAATCCTGCGTTTCACTACAGCACCGGAGAGGAATCCATGGATTGTACAGGTAAATAAAAAGGTACTATTCGAGTAACGTGAAGCCTTTTTGTTTATTTTGTGCAACTCAAATAACTTGTTGTTGTCTATTTTGTATTTACAGCATCTCCTGTGTCAGGGAAGATGGGTCCTGCAGGCAGTGTGACAGGCAGCCCAAAGTCCTTTAACCCTGCACTGGTCCCCAAACAGGAGAGAACTGCAGGAACAGGCAGCATCCTCAATCTCAACCTTGGTCAGTAGTAAGAATAAAACTGTTTTTATGGTTTAGATCTCAAATCCTGATCTCAATATAATGTTACGCTGTACTTTAAAATGTTTTTGCAACATAATTTTACCTTTTTTTTCTCTTTAGATCGAGTTAAGGCTGAGATGGACTTGAAGGAGCTGAGTGAGTCTGTACAACAACAACAACAGCAACAACAACAACAGGGAGCGCCAGCTGCACCACCTACTCCAAAGCGACCTATCAGGAGCCTCGACAAGACTATCGAAAGCTGCAAGGCACAACTGGGTATAAAACAAAGTTATACTGTGTACTGCTTTGGCAAAGACCTGTGATTTTATACTTTGCAGGCTATCTTGTGTCAAGATAGCAACATCAGGCTGGATACATTTTCAAACAAGCTGCAGACTGCAGATCAATTTATTTATATGAAGAATAGATCAGTCCATGTGTTGTAAGAAAATGTGCTCCCATAACCTCACAAATTCATCACCAGGAAGACATGAATCAGCCAAATCCCAGAAAGCACAATCCAGATAAATATTTGCCATTTTAACTTTACTATGTGACAATAAGAAAGAGTGGTTCATATTTTGTGTTCTTGGACTGATAGGTGCAAGGGTGGACTTGTAGTTTACACCAAAAAGTAACCATATTTAGACTTTATTCACAGGGTATTATGTTATGACAAGGTACTTTCAGTCCAAAAAATGAAGCAGCTGTCACATATGACTGACTGAGGGAAATGGTCGAAAACAGTTTATGGTTTTAGGACAAAGTGTTAAATTTTTATTGTGACATAAAAAATGTGGAATGATGAATTCTATTTCTCCATACAGGGATAGATGAGATTTCTGAAGATGTATACAAAGGTGTGGATCACAGTGATTCTGAAGACTCGGAGAAATCCGACTCAAGTGACAGTGAATACCTCAGTGATGAGGAACACAAGCCAAAGAGCTCTGCCCAGGACAACAAGGACAAAGCAGAGAAAAAGAGGCCCAAAGCAAGCACTGAAGGAGAGACTAAAGAAGGGGTCACAGGGACGGGGGATAAAACTACCCCTGAACCCAAAGACAAGCAGAGTAGTAATGGTACAGAACGGGATACCCAGGACAAGCCCAGAACACCTCAGGCTCAGCTCCACACTGACAAAACCAAGACCCCTGAGGAAGGAAGAGCAGCGACAGCCTCAACAGGAGCTGAGCAAGACTCAGATTCTGAAAGAGAGCTGGTGATTGACCTGGGGGATGAACATGGTGGCCGTGACTCTAAGAGGGCGAGAAGAGAGCAGGGGGCATCGGCTGCAAAAACGAACAAAGAGTCTTCTGTGAAGATAGAAGGTTAGACATACTGTATATAATATATATATCTGTAATTCTTACAGTGAATAATCTGTCAGAACTGATTCCTGATTCTTTCCTTATCTGTTTCTCCTCTGCGACAGCCACATCTGGACGGGAGGCTGCATCTAATCTAAAAGACTCTTTGCAACCTGCCATCACAGCGGCCCTCAACCTTGTTTCCACTACAGCTTCTGGTCAGTCCAGTGCCACCACAAACAGCAGTGGTTCAACCAGCGCTCCCTCTCCCGCCTCCACGTCAGTCTCCACATCATCGCCAGCACCTGCAGCTGTAAAGAAACAGCGCCCTCTTCTGCCCAAAGAAACTGCTCAGGCAGTGCAGCGGGCAGTGGTTTGGAATCCAACTAAATTCCAGACATC
This sequence comes from Siphamia tubifer, assembly GCA_020466265.1. Taxonomy (NCBI): domain Eukaryota; kingdom Metazoa; phylum Chordata; class Actinopteri; order Kurtiformes; family Apogonidae; genus Siphamia; species Siphamia tubifer. The sequence goes on from CM035789.1 coordinate 16,261,679, forward strand.
CTCTCAGAAGTGGCACATGCAGAAGGTGCAGAGGCAGCAGCAGCATGGGGAACAAACGACGCAGACATCGGCCCAGAATCCAGTGCAGACCCGCAGTCCACAGCATTTGCAGTCACAACAGCAGAATTCCTCTTCAAGTACCCGCTATCAGACCAGACAAGCAGTCAAGGGTGAATAAACTGTCATAATAACGAAATGTCTCAACAACTTTATGTAATAGAATATATGTATAATATGTGTAGATTATTTCTTATGTTATATTTCTTGTCTCTCCCATATGTAGGACAACAAAAAGACTCACCTCAGAATGCGTCCTCATTAACAACAACCCAAGTATCAACGAGTAGCTCTTCATTTATGTCAGACTTGCAGATTCCAACGGTCTCAGCGGATGTAGCTGCAGATATAGCCAAATACACAAATAAAGTAAGTTACCCCCATGGGAAGAAAAATGTGTAAAATATAACAACAGCAATTAACAAAGCAAAAACACTTTGTCATTTTTCTAACTATACTATTTGTTTTAGTCTAATTTGCATGTTTTGCAAAACTTTGCAGATTATGGACACAATAAAAGGGACAATGACTGAAATCTATAATGATCTTTCAAAAAGCACTTCAGGAAACACAATTGCAGAGGTAAATATAGAGATACAAAATTTTTTTATGACTGATTCAAAATAGTACATCACAGTCTGCACAGTATTGTAATGATTGTACTTTTGGAACAGATAAGGCGGCTAAGGATAGAGATTGAAAAGCTTCAGTGGCTTCATCAGCAAGAGCTATCGGAGATGAAACACAACTTGGGTACGTTTCTTCTTTCTGTAATGTTGTGTTACTTAAGGTTTTTTTTTTTTTCTTTAACGGCATAATTTTAACAAATGTTTTGTGTTTTTTATGATTGACTGCAGAACTGACAATGGCAGAGATGAGGCAGAGTCTTGAACAGGAGAGAGAGCGATTGGTGGCTGAGGTGAAAAAGCAGATGGAGCTGGAAAAACAGCAAGCCATTGATGAGACCAAAAAGAAACAATGGTGCGCAAACTGTAGGAAGGAGGCCATCTTTTACTGCTGCTGGAATACGAGTTACTGTGATTATCCCTGTCAGCAAGCCCACTGGCCAGAACATATGAAGTCCTGCACACAGTCAGGTAACGTAGACACATTCATGATTCACAGCGAAAGAAAAGCAAGAACTTTTCATATGGAATTGCACATAAAGACTGAGTGCCAAGTGAAAAAAAAATTCTCCATATGCTGAATGAATATCCACTCTAAATTTGACTTTATTTTTATTTTGTAGTTTGTATTGTACCAAATAAAAGCAAACTTTACAGATGCTTCTAACAGTTTACTGAACACAAAATTGTATACTTTCTGTATCCTTCTTTTTTCTTTATCTGTTTAGTATCTGTTATTTACATTATTAGAACTCTAAACAGATTTAATTTTATCACGCAAAAGTAATTTTTTTTTTTTTTTAATATAAATTAGAGGTGGGGGTGGGGTTTAAGAAGTTTTATTCCTCCCACTCCTTTTTGAGCAATACTTAGAGTAGAGCAGGTTGACTCTTTTAAAAACCTGGGGACAGAAATGTTATGTTATCCTTCACACAGCACACAGACTCCATATAGAAAAGCACAACAGCACCTCTGCCTACTGAGGAATCAAAAGACTTTCAATATCAGCAAGGACATTTTAGCCATAGTTTACAATTCACCAACTGAATCCCTTTTTATATTCAACATCTCATCCTTGTACAGTCTGTTCACAAACAAACACAAACCCGTATAATAAACCAGGCCAGCAAAATATGCGGTTCACCACACACTCCCTTGTCTGAACTTTACACCTGCTCTGTGATCAGGAAGGTCACCTTTAATCACAGAGGACCCCGCTTGCCCCCTTCACCAATCACTCCAGCTACTGCCATCAGGCAGGAGGTGCAAAGTTCCACCAAAAAAAATGTCATTCCATTTTGAACACCCTGAAATAGAACATTACACTCTTCAACATGCACCTATTTTCAACACAGCACCGGTCCCATATTTTAATTCATGTTTTAATGTTTTATTTTTAAAAGTATGTGTTCATGTTTATCATCATCTAAAAATGTGTGGATGTGTTGTGAGCCATGTCAAAGATGCATTTCTGTCACCATTTGGGACAGAAATCATTCTATTCTACCTATTGAATTAATTGTATTATTACTAGTGTACATGGCAATTACTATATTGTTTTAATCATCTCCATTTATTCAGGTGTTTGCTCTACTCTTAGGTTCTTGTACGCATAAAAGTGTAGTTTTTTTTTTCGACTAGAAACATAAATGAATAAAGTGAAAAATGAATGACTTAAGAGTAGTTTTTCAGCTTTTTCCCATGCATTTGCTTGTTTTGTAATAAAAACAAATATGGTAACTGCAGTCTTATGTAGTGTAATGTCCTTGACCATAGTGACTGTACAAGCTGGATAAAATTCTAAGCACAAACTATATATTATCATTATTCCCTCCGCAAAGGAGGTTATGTTTTTGCTGCTTTTCGTCGGTTTGTTTGTTTGTTTGTTTGTGTACAAGATAATTCAAAAAGTTATGGACGGATTTTGATGAAATTTTCAGGAGGTCTGCGCTCTGAGTGCTTTTCTAGTTTCTAGATTGACATTGATGTTTCTTTGCTTTTCCTTTTAGCCACAGCTTCACAGCAAGAGACAGAAGCAGAGCCCAACTCAGACCCTTCAGTCAAACCTTCAGGCCACTCTCCTGCTACACAGACACTGCCATCAGCAGCAGGATCCATATCAGACAAAAGCAATTCTCCCACATATATGGAAAAAAGCAAGGACAGTGCAAGTGTTACTGTGACCTAACTGTTACACTACAGACATCCTCACGTTTTGAAAGGTGGATGTCGGGCTTGGAGTCCAAAACACATGGTCTCACACATAACACTTGAAGGCCTGAACTTCTGTGACAAATCACTTTGATTTTTCCATTCCCATCTGCATAGTGATCAGACTGTTTTTGTTTCTCTTACACAGTGTCCACAAGTCTGTGTTCAAGTGATATATCCATCCAGTAGTCTATATTAAAATGTGAGTCTGTTTCCATCCTGTATGTTTGTCATATCTGTGTCACTATTTTGTTTCAAATCAGTGCAAGATTGTATCTGCGAACTTTCAGTGCTGCTCTGAAGTACTCCAATGCTGTTCTATGTTGTTGATTGTTCTCCACATCAGGCAAAACAACCATCAGCAGATAAAAATGTTCACTATCACAGTGCCATTGGACATATTTTGAGTTATGCAATTTCATCTATTTTGTTTTAGACCATGGTTGCTTCATGTCACCTGAGAAATTATATTTCATGCAATTGTTTCTCAACTGTGTCACTGCATTTTTGGTTTATACCAGTTTTATATTGTAGTTCCACATAAAAAAATATCTGTGATTTATTAAAAAGAATTTAAAAATTTAAACTGTACAAAGTTTTTTTAAGAATATACCTGAACAATATTTATAGTGTTATATGTTTTTATAGTATGTTTAATTAAATAACATTTCTATGTGTCAAATTATTTGGAAAAAAAAGTACTTATGAATGTCAGCGCTTTCTGTTTAGAGACAGTTATTAAAACTGATGTAATTCCTAGTTAAAGAACTGGGTGGGCATAAAGAAAAACTGCATTTTTGCTGTATATTAATTCCTGTGAGCATGTCTGTTTTTCTAAATCTTGTGTCACGTTACTGTTTACATATTGTACATAAAATAAATGGATTTGTGAGGAAAATAAAACATGCATATTTCATTGCTTAGTTTGTAGTGAACATTATGAAAACCTTGAAAATACTCAAAACCTAATAACAATTCACACAAGTAACGCTCAGTGATAATTATTTCACAGAGTTCGATTACTATCAGTGGAAATGTTCAATCAAACCAATCATCAATCACCATTTGACTACCTCAGCGAAGTGGGCTGCCCCAGTTTTCTCTCTGGCTTTACGTAGTTATCGCGAGACTCAGACTTCGAGTATGTAACGAGGTAGTGAAAATGGTCGAGACCGCTAGCTACTTTGCTAAGTGAGCAAATGTTGTAGCAACTGGAAACTTTGTTTTTTATTTTTTTACAAAGGTATGGTTCCGTTCTTCTTCAGAATATCCGTCTACAAATATTAATCGATAAAGTCTTCAGACTGTTGTATTTAAGACGGTATTCCTTGCTATTGTGTAGCTTTAAGTATCATATAGTGGTGCCAGCTATAGCTAAATTAGCTGCACAGAACAATGTTATCATCGAAGACAATGCCTGTAACCCAACGAAAAACTGTATTAACGTGGTCAGAATAATAGGTTTCAGCTTTGTTATATATGACTGAGGTGGTGGTAGTGGTGTTAGGTGTTTTGTTTTCGTTTTCCGGGGTATCATTAAGATTAGTCGTGTGTTGTGAGTTTTCATGGAGATAAGAGTTTGCAAAATAATCTGTGACCTATTTTGCAACGTGAGCATTGCTCCATGTTACCTACCTTGACAAAAACAGTCGACAAACCTTAAACATGAGAGTAAATACCCACTTCACTACTACAACAAAATCCCATACAACCATAGATGACAATGATTAGTAATACCTATTAATGCAAAACAGCTTCTACTTTCTATAGAAATTTGCTTCTTGAGCTTTACACGTGATTAAACACGTTAGGTGCAGTCGTATTCTTTGGATTAATCCCAAAACTATCAGGTGATTTAAAAAAAGTACAGTATAGATTTAGATGGGCAATAAATTGGTTTCACATAGTATAGTGTTTATTTTATTCCTGCCTCTTAAATAGATACAGATATGTATGTACAGTAAGCTCAACAATTGTACCTTTCATTAGTGAAATTATTAGAGACAGTCAAGAGTTAGACCACGAAGGTGTAAGTATGTGCACATTTATTTTGTAAGAAATGTAAAATGTTTGTGTAATGGGAATATGTTGCATATTGGGAACGTCCTCTGAAGACATCACAAACTACAGTCTTAAAAGTAATTAAAAAAAACATGCCTTTTATGTGGGCAGGAAATATTAAAGTAATGTATCATTAGACTACTGTGGTTTTTAGGCTGGGAACTGCTGAGTGTAATATGTTTTGCCATCTCCAATGAGTGTTTTATCCTGAACCCAAACAAGTATTTTATGTCATTAGGTAATAACCTTGGATGTCAACATGGACACTATGGAAAATAACAGTGCCGCAAATAATAATAATACAGGTAAAACACATTTAACAGTTTGCATATTGCTTAAATAGACAGATGACAAGGAGTTTAATTTTGTTTTGCTTTCTGTCCCTGTTCCTTTTTTTTTTTGGAGCAGATCAGGAGCATGCATCTGAAGGGACTTCATCAAATTTAAGGCCAAGCTTGTCACAGGTTAAAAAGTCCTGGGGCTTCAGGCAGACAACTATTGCTCGAAGGGAGTTCATGGAAGAAGTTGGAGATTTAAGTCAAAATAGTCCTCCAATTGTACGAAAGACCAGAGGCCGTCGGAGCAAGACAGCACAGAATAGACAAGATTCCCAAGCCCCTCAGAGAGCTTCCTGTTCAACTAAAATTGTCATAGATGACCTAGAGTGGTCTGCTCCGTCCTCACCTGCATCAGAGGACAGTAAGCCAGCCTCTGAAGCTTCTGCAGGAGGGAGCCTTGACCCGATGTTATGGCAAGATTTTGGTTCTGCCTTCCATACTGCTTTCTCACTACTTGGTGGGAGAGAGGGTTTATCAATGGACATCCCAGAAACACTGGGTACCCCTAATATTTTAGAACCCACTGATGTCATTGATGTCCTGCCTCCAAACACTGCAGATGAAAACAGTATACCTGATAATTTGGAATCTGTCAATGACATGGGACATATACAACCTGACAATGCAGAGAAAAGAGAAACTGATGTAGTTTTAATCTCTAGCCAAGAAGAAGACAGTGATGACCTGACTCTCTCAGAGATTAAGCAGCAGCAGTTATCTAAAGGAAAACAGGGAACTAGAGGGGGAAGAGGAAGAGCCAGAGGTAGGGGTAGGGGAAGAGGGAGAGGAAGAGGTCGAGGCAGAGGAAGGGGTAGAGGCAGAGCCCGAGCTGTGGAACTTGTCTCAATCATTGTGGATGATGCGTACACTGATGATGAGTTAATAGTTGTTAGTCCAGGTACACAGAAGGTACAGGTGTTACAGGAAGAGGAAAAAGCTAGCATTCCACCGAGTCCTTGCCCAATAGAGATATCACCTGATTTATCTGATATTAGTTTGAGCCCTGCCCAGCAATTAAGTTCAGAATGTATAATTATAGACACTGATTTAGACCACATTCCTGATGCAATTCCTGGCCAATATGATGATGCACCAGAGGAGAAAAACACAGAAGAGGATTCAAGCATATTGAAGACAGAAGGTTCTGTATCGACTGTTCTGTACTGCATCTGTCGTCAAAAAGACAATAAAAGGTATGGGTTCATTTCTGGTAACATGACCTCTTGGGCTGAGCTGCTGTTGCAAGAGGTTTGCATACACAAGCTGCAAGTTTCACTTTCTAATCAACATTTGTTTGCCGTTTCTAGATTCATGATCTGCTGTGACAGTTGCCAGGAGTGGTTCCATGGTGACTGTGTTGGTATCAGTGAGATAGAAGGCAATAAAATGGAAAAAGAGGGGCAAGAGTATGTCTGCCCCACCTGCACTGCAAAGAAGCAGAGCCAACTAGAGTCTGTGCCCGAAACACAGTCAAAATCTCAGTTGAGCATCCCTCAGTGTCTGACACTAAGCCCCTCTGGTGAAAATGGGGAAGGGCATGAGGAGCACCAAGTGCTTAAGGTTAGAATTTTATTTAGATTATCAGGTCATAATGCAGTAATGTCCTGTCAGAGACAGATCTTTATATTGAAATAAATGTTTGAATGGCAATCAAAGTATCTCCTTTTTTTGGATAATCCCTTATGGTCCAATTAAAGCAAAAATTACCTTAAAACTAAAGATATGGGTCATTTGGCAACATTAATCTGTCAAATTCTTTCTAAAATGTCCCATCAGTGACATTCAAATACTATGTTTTGGCCCTATCAGATATTTCTATGTGGCCCTTAGAGACAATAAAATAAAAATAGCTTTTTGTGACACATTCCCCAGGAGAGGATGTTAAGGTTGAAAATGTTGCTTTTTTGTGACAGGAAATGTATAATATTGCCGTCCCAAGTGGCCATGAAAGTCGCTCCTCTGTATTTGTGATGGTTTGCATAATGAACATCTGGTCTTGGTAACTGATTTGAGAATCTGTTTTTAGAGCACTTTGGGTGTGGAGGAAAAACCGGAGGCCACTTTGATGAAGTCGGAACCTGAATCTGAAGTTGAGATGGACACAGAAAACTCTTTTCCCCTGTGCATTGGACCTGGATGCAACAAAAATGCCTTACCAGACTCAGTTTACTGTGGGACTGACTGTATTCTTCAGCATGCAGCTTTTGCAATGAAGTCACTTTCTAGCCCAAAAGTGATGAAGTCTAAAGGACGGGGACAGAGAAAGCCTGCCACTGTCCAAGTACCTGCAAAGGTAAGCGACTTTAACAGAATGTTACTTAAAATGAATACTTGAGTTGTGATTCAAAAAGTAGTAGTAGTACAAAGTTTTTTCTACATCTTGTTTTTGAATTGTTTGGAACTCGGTGTTTATTTATTTTTTTACAATGTGAATATTTCTATTACAGGGTCAGAGGGCATGTAGGATGTCTAAGAGGCTAGCAGGAAAACCTGAAAAAGAAAGTGAAGAAGAAATGAAGAAAGATGATGGAAGGCAGGAGGAGGCTGAATCTCACTTAGCCTGCGACCCCAGTCTCTCAGATGTTCAGACCACTTCCATACAACCATCCAAATTATACAAGTGTATGTACCATTCACTACTCATACACATCAAGATCCTAGAAAAATGCCTAATTGAGCATTATAACTTTCCCTTCAGTTATCACATAGCACTACACAATTATATGCCTGCACTCATTATACACAGTACATAATATTTGTGGAGTGACTGATTAGTAGCAGGGGTCTGCAGTGGGTAAGTATCTTCAGTTTTATCATTTCTTCCTTGATGCCCTAAATACCATGTGTAAGTCACCTACAACGCAGTATTTACTAAACAGAGTCCAAATCAAATGAATCCACCAAACTGGAAACTGCTTGAGTAGCAGAAACCATTCTTTTTGGGGTGTAATTGTGGGCAGGTAGGGTACAATACTGGAGTTTTCTATGTTCAAAGCACTGCCTTACAGTTGAGTTGGTTTCTTGCAAACCTGTTGGTGGAGGGAACAATACACATGAAGTACTGCACAATATGACACACTGAAAGACAAACGTCAATTTGTTCAAAGACACATTGCACTTTGACATAAGTAATTGAAAACTGAGTTGTGCAGAATGCAAGCTTTAGGGTCTGGTAATATGAAACCAGAGCTTCTCGTTACAGTGCAGTTTTCACTTTTTCAACATGCAACAGAAAGATGAGCCAATATTCAACTTTACTAAATGGCTTTAATAATATACACCTGGATTTTAACAAGATACAAAAGACAAATTGCTCCAATCATTTCTGAGATGAACAGATACAGTGGAAACCACATAGTGATCATAGTTGTGTGAATCATTTCTATGCATAAATAATTGGTAGTGATGAAGTACTTGTCATTTGAAGTCATTTTCTCTTCATGGTAAAAAAGCAAATCAGTCAAAATACAAATTTACAATTGAAACTGAGCTCATTAGTTGAATCAACAATGTGTAATGAAATTCAATATCACTTTTTCATGAAGTGACTGTTAGCCCCACCCACCCAGATATGGTTATAACAAATATCCACTTAGAGTGATTTGAGTAGCGTCCACTGCATTTACAGGTGTTTGTTGCCTGCCCTACATTTGACGTTCTAATGTATTTCAACAAATGGTTTAGAATGAATATAATCAGATTTGCCATTGACATCCAACATTAAATAGTTTACTTGACATCTAACACGCTAGTTATCCCAGTCATTGTCAAAATGCTTATTCATCAAAATGTTAAGACTTTTATGATAAATTTGGATTTTAACGATCGGTCACCTATTATTGTTGACAGTACATTGTGTGGTCAGACCGGCTCCTGAACCATATAAGCACACATATTGACACATTATTAACATGGCTGCAAATCTTCCCTAAACCCCAAATAAGAATTAACTCAATTAACAGCTGTCATGAGTCCCTCATATCGTCAGATTTGCTGTAGGATAAACAAACCTGCTACATAAAAGCAGGGAACTATCAGGATCGGGATATTTTGATCACCGACATTACACAAAAAAATACCACTCAATACACTGGATATGTAAAGCCTGCTCAGTGGCATTGTAATGCCATAATGCTGGTAAACATCTCACTTACTATGGTTTTCTCATGGTTACAGTTGTTGTCCAAAAACACTAAGGGCTCAAAAATAGAGAAATATGTAAATAACACATAAACTTGATTAAAAAATAAGACAGTTGGCAATATTACCCCAGTATTTGGGACGGCATCTTTGCATCAAACAACCTGCCTGTGGTGACATGGACAAGTTTTACTGTTTCTTTAACACAATCAACATCTGTGATGCTGCAGCTCAGAGTTCACTAATCACATTACAAACACACACATGGATCGGAAAATAGAACATCACTTGAGCATTAGCATGTAAAGGATCACGATCGGGCAGTTGGTGAAGAGGTGGAGGAGTTGGCTTCATGGGCTGCAGAATCGCAAAGACAAGCCAGAGGATCCATCAGTGCAGGAGTCCACCACAATGAATGGGAAAGGTGATCCCACAAAACTTTGAGGATGAGCTCTTCATGAAGTGTGGTCATCAATGCTTCTGCCCCTGAGAAAACTCCTCAACCTCCTGCACGTGAAGAACGCCAACATGTCCTTGAGTTCACCATATACCCACACACAAACTTTACACACGACTTTTCAGACACTGACTGAAGGAACTTTACTCAACATCTGTCCACTCCATATTTAAAAACACTCGCACACATACAACTGCAACAAAACTCCCCCAGGAACGGCTTCCATGCAACTTAACAACACTGCAAACACAGCTTACTAATAAAAAAAACACACACACAAATGGAACAAGCCACAGTACAGTATGTTATTAGCACACAAGTAGTATTGGTTAGCATTTCAGTATGATGTAATCAAATCAGTTTATTACAAATTATTACATAATCCATCACAATCCATTTACAAAATACATGTTATAGTAGGACACCCTAGAAACAGTCCTCAGCTCATAAACAGGGGCCCCCATAATATGCAGATGTCATAGTAAACATTTTAGGTTAACATGGAAGGATAGAAGTATTTCAAAATATAAGTAAATACATACATATGTATATCTATAATTTGAAATCCAACCATGTTTTTCCCCAAATTGTTACCAATTGTAATTAAAATGCAGTTAAATTATTTTAAAGGAAAAGGAAGTTCTTATCTCTATTATACAACTAGTTCTTCACCGGTTGCTATACACCGAGAAGGTTGTAAAGGTAATAAAGTTAGCCGTGGTCATTGATAGCCGCGAAAATGACTTGGTATAAATCGTGAGGTCACTTCTACTTGTGTTGCTATATCAGGGTTGCAGCTCATGTTTCAGGGATGACATCTTGAAATCTCTGCACTTAGGGTACAGCAGTGCAGTGGTTTTCATCATCAACTCATCAACTGGGTGTTCAGTTTTCTCCCATGAATTCAGGCTAATGAAAAGATTGATTAAGTAACTGTATTACCAGTAGGTGTGAATGGTGAATAGCTGTTTTTCTGTCGGTCCTGCAATGAATTGAGACTGTCCATAGTGCACCACGACTCATTGGATCGGCTCCAGGCCTCTGAAAGGATGAGCAATTATAGATGGTTGGAAAATACATGTGGTTTAGATATAAACACTGACTGTAACACGCATTTGTTTTATCCATATTACATTTATGCATGTTGAAGAAGAAAGGGAAAGTGTTCAGATGGAATTTAGGAAAATTGACCTCAATAGTCCTGATATATATATATATATATATATATATATATATATATATATATATATATATATATATATATATATATATATATATAAGAAACTTGTTGAGAAGTCATCCAAGTCAAGAACCCTGGTTAAAGTCCTTTCACGGCTACCTCTGTTAAACACCTCTGAAGTATGGTCTGGTGAAATTCAGAATATGCAGTTGTAGGGTACTGACACATATGTGGAGAAGGTCCTGACCAAACCGCTGGCTCTTGGCAGACAGAGGCCACATGTCCAGCTGTTACATCCTACTGTTCTGTGTTGTTAAATTCAGAAGGTGTCTGAAACCGCATCAACACACATTAGTAACCCTCAGGGAAGGTGTGACCACAGCATCTGTGTCTGACATGGTTAACACTAGTTTCACCTTTGATATTAGCTGCCGTGTCATTTACGCATCACATGATGTGTGGCCTTTGTCTTGGAGTAAATGAACTGTGATCGAGAGGTTTTGACCCAGAGTTTCCACAGTGTTCCCGGTTACCTTCATTTGGTTATGACACCATTCGGGATGAGATGTATTTATGGTCATTAATTATTATGGAACTAATGTAAACACACTCTAAACACCTCAAATTAAGTAACATTTGCTTTACAAAAAAACCCATATTTTTTATCACTTCATGAAATGAGAACATAGCTATCACCTATTTTTGATTAAAAGTACCTTTTTGATTTCTAATGACAGTCATAAAAGAACAAGTACACAGTTTTGTGGCAAGAGAAAAGCTGTTGATACCTGGACCTGTGATGGATAGTTACACAATCAAGAAGCCCTGCAGGGTGTTTTTTTTTTTTTTTTTTTTTTGCTTATACATTCCATAAACCTGTCATTAACATGGTTTGCATTTTATAATGACAACCCTGCGATGGTCAGTGATCATTTTTGTTCCCAGTTGTGACCAGTGGGGAAGGAATTGTAAAGCTGAGCTCAGATCACACATTAAAAAGCAGCCTCACTCTTTAAACACATTCTGGGTGAACAGGGTATTTCATTTAAAGCCCAAACCTGTTGTGTGTAATTAATGTTGTATTATAATAATTTCCAACTGGGAGAATGTAGATGCATAAGACTAGTGTCCTGTGCTTTGACAAGTATGATCAGTTCAGTAGGGAGAGCTGCATAAACCAAATAGTAATCCATTATTCAAATAGGTTTAACTTTTAAAGCACAAAAAGTCACATTTAGGGTGCTCCAAAGTTTTTTTTTTTTTAAGTAGAATCTAAATGATAGAAAAACTGAAGTTGTCTTGTTTCAGCCCTGGAGGAATCTATTTGACATGAAAGTGTAAAGTGTTGTAGAGGCCTTAGGAGGAGAACAAGAGTGAGTGAATGAATGAATAATTAAAAAAAAAAATTTATTTAAATGGGAGACTTTTCATTAATGAACATTTTTACATAAACACAAGAGATAACCATACTGCCAATTTCCATTTCTTATTCTGTTAGCAGGTACAAAAAAATACAACTTACAGATAATATAATACCATAACTGAACTGAGATGTAAAAAAACCCCCCAAAAACAAGCAACAACACATGGTGCACAGACAGACAAAAACAGGGGGAGCTACCAAGTAAAAATCGATTAATATCCCATTCTTGCTAACGCACATATCCCTCTATCGCTATTTGAGTACATTTCATTTATCAACTTTGTATTTTTTTTTTTTTTTTTTTTACTTCTATCACAGATAAGCTGTCAGTTTATTGTTCAGCAGGAACAACTAACTGTAAAGAATGACTCCTTACTGATTTGGTGTCTTCACAGTTTATTTGAACTGTTATTAATAGGAAACATCAACTGGAAGATCATTTTGTGTTGCCTAACAGAAGCATAATGCAAATCCCAAAGCCCCTAAAACTATTCTTCCCAAAACAAGAGTAACATGTTCACATGCATACTATTAAACTGATTCTGTAACCTTTGAGAAATTCTGCTCAAACTTCTTTCCTTCTTCCAGTCTGTTGTTTTTTTTTTAGTTTGGATGTAGTTTGTGATCACATATTACAGGTCAACTAGCACAGTAAAGGCATGGGGTTTTGGACTATTTGGTGATAACAGACGTAGAATCAGCTGGAGATCAAACATACATTTTATTTCTTCGCATTTGTTTGCATACTATGGTGAACTGAATTTTTTATTTATTTTTTTTTCTGAGCTGAACTGGTACCTTTCAGTTGGAAAGAGGCTTTCGGTTCCAGTAAAAAAATTACATTATTTGTTGCATTTTTATTGTAGTTCCTCTTTAACTCACTTACTTATCATTTCCCCACCACATACTCCCAGAAGTTGTTTTCTCTGTTTTTCCACTTTGAGTAATATCAGCGCTTCAGTGTATCAAGCATTTAATTTTAGAGCACTAGTGCCCTCTAGTGTCCAAATGATAAATATGCAACTAGAGACATTGTCAGTTAAGGATGATGCCTATTCAGTTGTGTATAAATGCTAAAATGACACCACGAGCGAACCAGAACCTGTCCGAACCAATATGAGCATGGATCTATTGAAAAAAACACAGTTTAGTTTGAATTTGTACTGAATTTGAATATAAAAACATTTCTACAATTATGTAATTAATCAGTTTCTAGTGTTTGTTTTGTTTTTTTGCTCCACTTGGTAGGCCTGTCATATGACAATGAGATGCAATTATTTTTACTCACAACTACAACTGAAACAAACAAACAAAAAAAGACGTCTCTCACCCACTCAGCTGAAAAGAGGATTACACACCTTTACAATAATAGTAACTCATCCAGAGGGTCACATCTCATGCATCCATTTTTTGAACCACATGAGGTTGTTGATCTGACATTTAGAATATGATCTTTGTTGAAAGTAAGTCCTCTGTTCTGGCAAATTATGTTGAAATTCTGGATAAACTTAATTATTTTAACTATGCAGAAGCTAATTGTGAAGTGATTCCTTTAGATGAATATACCACATAAATTGGCTCAAAGCTGACACTGACAAATTTAAGATTGACTGTATTCTTCCCCTATTGGAAACTGAATTATCCCTTCACTCAAATGGAATGAAAATGAAATTATAAGTAATGAATTCATTATTTAGAGAGTAGTCATTGACATACATAAAAAAAAAATGTAGTTGAGTCAGGTGTTGTGTTCACTCAGTCTGTCATTAACTAAATACTAGATTAGTTATAAACTTGTGGTTTATGTTTGTCATGAGATGGAAAGACTTGTACGCTCTGGAGACACAATTAAACAGACTTGAAACAACATTTCTAGCATATCTGTGACGCTAATGTCAATAGTTTTTAATGTAATGAAATGACATGGACCAACAATCCAGATTTATGGAGTTCAAATCTCTCATGACCTGTTGTTGGATCTGATGGGTTTTATCCTTGATTTCAGCATTTTTATTTTTGCTAAATTAATATTGCATAACCTGTTTTCCATGGCTTCCAGTTTCCATGGTTTCCTCTGTCTTAATAAGGCTTACTTGCAGATAGATTTAACCCCCGACCCCTGCACACTCATCAAGACTAACTAAAAAATTTTGGTTTGAACTTTCGGCCATACACTAGCATTTCTCGTTTAATTTTTTTTTATTTTTATATTTTTTAACCATACACAGGACATATAATGTTCAATATTCATGTTTGAGGACCTCCCAAAAATTCCTTGGCTACATGACCCCCGTACCCCCAACACCTAACACCATTGGAAAACCCTGGTTTCCACCAAAGGCTGTTAAAGCAAAACTGCTCAGTGGCCTGAAGCACAAATAACACAATAGCTGTTGAACAACACATTTCCAAATTGATCAGTGTGTGTGTGTGTGAGGAAGGAAACTAGAGAATACACTCACCCTTTTATTTGTCTTTAAGTAATAAAGTCAAAATACTCTAACATTTCTTTTTTTTTTTATCACATTTTTTTGTTGTTTTGGGATATCTGGTCATTCTAATGAACCCAAGCAGAATTTAAGAATTTGTTAAAATATGTAGATAAATAGTGACTAACCAATAGAGACCTAGTGAGGGTTATGTGATCAGTCATAAATGCATTTCTATTTACCCGTCCTTAATTGATTTATCACCATTTATCATAATAATATCTTTTGTATTTTGTTTATTCTGTGAAAATCAGATAATTAAATGTTCTAATCGTATAGAGTAAGGCAAAGGATATTATATAGGATATAGAGAAAACCCAAGAAAACATTTGTTTTTCAGAAAAAAAAGAGTCATTTACTGAACATAAACTGTGTTCCCTCCACTGTAATTGTTCCTGGTAAATCAATGTTGTTGAAGATGACTGTTTCTATGTTCACTACGGAGACTCTGAACGTCCAAATGGGTCATAGCTGTTGACCAACTGCATTTTATACCAATTATTCACATGTATTATTGATAGAATTATTGGATCAACAGGTATTAGAGGTTAAATGAGTAGATGGTTTTGGTAAATGGTGGATATTTGACTTTTTTCAGGTTAAGAAATATATGCAGAAATTCACTTTAGCCACATGGATAGTCTTTTATAAAGTCAGACATAATGAGATGTTGTCATGTCATCCTCAGTGAATCATTTTAACCTTTATCAATCATAAAAAAAGTTCTTAAATGGGTTTTCATATATGATTTGCTTCTGCTCGGTGTTTGCTACAGATCACTCGGTACTTTGTTGGAACACATTTCATAGTAAAAATGCCAATCCATCAAGGATGCAACACTACCACTAATCAAATAAGAAAAAACTTTGGACACGGGATGGAAAATATGTTAAAAAGTGTCACTATTATGAAGAATTACACTTTTTTTTTTTTTTGTCCAGTCATCTTTCTTTCATTTGTAAATACACACTCATTCTTGAGACACAACATTCAAGGAAACACTGCAACGCCCTTCATTTTTTTCATCTTTCATCATCATCATCACATTTTATATATCAAGGTGGGCCATGCATTCCCTTTGAGGACAAGTAAAGTGCTTTGGGGACCTACAAAAGTGCTATATCTTCTCTCTTCTACTTGAAGGCACCTTTCGTCGCTGTAAAATTACATTTTACTTTTCAGCATTAATGGTCTGTCACAGGTGTCAGTGACCTTTCAATAACCTTTACCGAGGACAGTGGCCATGGCTTCCACCCTTGTTGGTAACACTCTGGATGGTCTTTGTTGTCTTTGGTCTGGAGCACATGACATATTTAGATCCCATTTTATTGCTCAAAATGACCTGGAATAGCGATTAGTCAGAGCACAGTCCTTGTCTCCACTGAGTGATGGTACATCCCTGATACCCAGACGTCTTGAAGTTGATCATACTTCCATTTGAACAGAGAAATTCAAGTAACCTATTAACCTTATTTGTGGAGACGATAGATTGACATAAAGCCGCTGGAGCTAAAACACACACCTTGCCTCTGCAGCTCTACCTTCTTGGTCAAAATTAAAAGCCTAAATATATATGACCTAACCGTAACTACTTTCCTGAGATCCCACATTGAGTCATGGATGACAAAGTTTTTATTTCTATATACCACAGACACACATAATGTTTCAAATTGCCACGAAATATTTGTCTGTAGTTAAAATCTGTCTCACTGCTTTATTTTCTAGAGCCCATAGAAGCGATTGGAATTCCGTTTTCCTCACGTATTTTAACTACAATATGGTATGGGTCCATTACAACAAAAAAGCTATCATGCACTGCAGCTTTAAAGGAGTGATATTTAACTTAAAAAAAAAAAAAAGAAGAATTATGCATTTTAAAACATTTCTCTGCGGTCGATATAAATTGAAAATGCTATACTTGGGTCTAAATTCTTCATTAATTCAACTCCACAGAGCCATCTTCAACCTTATTTCCAAATAATGACACCTGAAAGGTTGCTTTAAGCACTGGCCCTTTAAATGCAAATGAGCCACTTCACACCCCTCCCCCTCCAGGTTGTCACCTGCTTCAACCACTTGCATTTATTAATACAACCAACAACTAAACATGTTTGTTAATTGGCTTGAAGTTTGGACATATTTTCAATATGCACTACAGAGAGAAATGTTCTTGGGCAATCTTGGACTTACGTATGTAAATGTAAATGTTGTGACGTAACTAGTTATATATGCAACAAATTAACAAGGGATTAAAATGTGTTGTAGAAATCCACTCAATTTTTGCCAGAATGAATATAAAGATACCTTTGCAGCACCTGGAGAGTTCAAATTCAAGCTTTTCGGGTACAAATACATAAAATAAATAAATGAACCAAAGACTAATAAAAGTGGGTGTAGGAGGAATATACCCCTTTAAGGTAGACCCAGTTTGTGTTGACTGCACTCTTGTATTGTTGCCCATATTTTATGTCAACGTTTGGACTAATTCATTTTTAGTTACATAACCATCAGATGCTTTAGAAAAATGACTCATCTCATTATCTTTCATCTTTGTCTTGGCCCTGTTAGCTCAAAGGATGATGGGAAATTTGTGTGTTTCATAATTTCATAAACCTCATTGTTGCTGCCCACATTTAGTAGAACCTGAACAGGATCTCAATTAGCACTATTCATCTTTATCACGTCCTTGTGCTGATGTAGCCTGTACTATCTGTATTTAGTCCTGACCATAAATTATGCACTCATTTTTTTTTCTTTTTTTTTCTTTTTTACAATGTCAGAATGAAGGCACAAATTCTGTCATTTCCTCAGTCGCTTTAACTTTTCATTTTCACCTCTGTCAGTGGATCAGTTGTCTATGTGAAGAGAAGAAGAGCGAGTTTTAGTAAATGTTTCTACTCTTTTAACTTAAATATATTTCCAGTAAATTCATCACTGCACTCTATTCACTCAATATGAATATCACAGTGAACTATGCTGCCACTGCATCAAGAACAGTACCAATCTACAGCGACATATTAATTATTGTATGAACTCAAGTATTTTATTCTTTCCCTGTCATTTATTTTTTAACATCATACAGGCTTTGATTGATTAGTTATAATAACATTCATCATTTATTTATACTCATTTATACTTGATTAATCATTTATTCTTCATCAAAGTCCATCAGTGCCTCAGTCCTGGTTATAATTAAATAAAGCTGGTTTTACCAGGACACATGATAAAACTTGAATTAACATGGAGTGCTGGTTAGTGTTACAAGCCTCTGATAATCATTGATTGTAGACATAGAGAAATAGTAGTGTGTTCTGTCTTTGTCTCACTCTCCCAAAGTGATGCATAAACTGAATATTTTGTCATTCATTCCTGTCTTATTTGTCTGACAGAGACCGAAACAGGAAGGAAAATGTCTGCAGATGAGACATTCGATTATCTTTCAACATTGCTAAACTATGTAGAGTATAATCAATCAAATTAGATTAATTCCTTTATTGGATTTGTCTGTTCTTATCTTCTGTTAAATCTCATAAACACAATCAGAAGGGCCTTTGGAGAGCACTGCCATCAGCATTCGACTCCACTTCTTCCATTTCCACAGTATTATTAAACCATAGATTTGAACCATGTCTTCCTGGTTTTTGTCAGTTGGTGACTAACTGTTCCCGCGGGGCCTTCATTTTCACTTAGCCTGGGGGAATCCTATCCCATCTTCCAATGTTGAAGAAAAACTGTGGGAAAAAAATGTCAGCTTTGTCCCATGTTTTATGGATGCACTCCATAATTTAACCCTTTAAACCTAAAGACTACGATGGTCTATCTGCTGTCACTGAGTCCATTTTTCCTGAGCCCTATTTTTCCATGTTTCTTTCAAAAGCTAAAGCTGTTATTTACAATTTACTGCACGTTATAATACTGCTAAAACAGATTATTCTCCAGCTCCTTGTACAGCCATGAGCTAAATTACCTTGGTGACCCAATAAAACCTATAAAGCACAATGTCTCAGGTTGCACAAACCATTGGAATTTTTCCAATTACACAGTTAGCCATCCAAACTGCATATGCACACGCTCTGTCAGTGATGACACATGAGGTTTTAACACGTTAAGGGGCTCGTCTTTGTCCTAATCTTCTGCCAACTGTGATGAAATCTGTGCAATATTCTGCAATTTTTGTGGATGGACAAGTACTAGTAATTATTTAACCTGCTATTTGGAATTTATAAGTTGTCATTTAATGTAGTTCCAGCTCGCTTTAGTGTATTGTTTGGTGTCTTAGGCACAGTGAGTCACAGAAACATTAGATTTTAGCATGAGATAAAATCTAATTTTCATTAGTTTTTGTTTTTATTTTCAGTTAATGCCAAATGGGTGTGTGTTTGTAAGGTCTCATGTTTGTGTGCTCTAAGTCTCAGAACTGAAGGGATTATTAACACATGGATTTATATGCCTGGACAAACTTTTAATGTGTCAGTCAGCTGATAATACTATACTGATAGTTTGGGGTTGGGAGGTTCAGTAAAATGAAAAGTAGGATTATAATTCAACATTGGCTGTTGAAGAAAACCTCAACCTAGCCACTATAACCACCTACTGTTGGGGGGTTAAGTCCTGTATTGCCTATGAGTCATTCCATGTCAAAGTATCCAGACCCTCCTCGGTCACCCTCTCAGAACCCCCCCCCCAAAACTCACATAGGTTCCTCTTATGGACTTGTGAAATAATACCAACTTTTAGACCAATATCCCTAATAGTTTTGAAGTAAAGGCCTTCCAAAATGTGGCTTTTTTTTTTTTAAATTTTGTCAAAGTTGTGTTTAGTCCAATTTTGAGCTTCCACTGCTCCTCTATCATTTGACCTACATATTAGATTTTTGGTCTCCCTGGCTAACGTTTCCACTAGAATTACAATCTTTGGTCACATCAGTTATATATATACCTTCGTTGATCCACAATATAGCTCCAAAAGTGGCCGAAAAGCCAAAAAATTGCAAGAATGATGGTAACTTTTAAATGCCACAGACATTGAAGCCTTAAACTTTTTTCTGTGACTATTCCTGATCCCTCTCTTTGACATTCAACTGTAATTTGGTTTGCATCTTCTTAGGAATGATAAATAGGATACATTTTCTTATGATAGGTTTATCATCTCTCTTCCCCCCCCCCCCCCAAAAAAAAAAAGCAATTTTGAAGGCCACAGTTCACCGTGTGCGCAATTGAATACATCCTTCAAATTTTTTTTATCATAGATTGCTAGAGTTGCCAATGTTGTGAGAAAAGAAAATTATAAGGGTGTTCAGCCTTGTTTTTTTACTGCTTTTTTTTTTTTTTTTTTAAATTATGTCATTGATGTCAATGATGACATTGATGCAAATTCAGAATTGCACAACATCAGTTGTCAAAGTCATCACATTTATTACATTTCTTCTCCTGGAAAGAGATGAATAATACAAAATGTAACTTATTTTTGGATTAACCAAAGTAGATAGAGCTGATCTGAGTATAGATTGTGATTCTAGTGCAAACGTTAGCCAGGGAGACCAAAAATCTAAGATGTAGGTCAAATGATAGAGGAGCAATTGAAGCTCAAAGTTGGACCAAATGCAACTTTGTCAAAATAATAAAAAATAATAATAATAATAATAATAATAATAATAATACCCATATTTTAGAAGACTTTTACTTTAAAACTATAAGGGATATCAGTCTAAAACTTGGTATTATTTCACAAGTCCATAAAGGGAACCTATGTGAATTTTCTGAGAGGGTGACCTGGGAAATTTCTGTTTTTCTGGATGCTTTGACACAGAATGACCCCTATGTTGATGAATAGCCTGGTGGCATTTGTGTTTCTGTTAAACTAAAATCCTGGTGTAAAACACACAAGTGAAGGAGATTAAACAGCATCTTAACAACCTGAACAGGACTAAAAGTCGTTATCTGTGAAATCTGGTCAGGTTAATTATCTACTTCACATGCATTCAAGACTCTGAAAGTGTATCTCCTTCAAGCCAACCCAGTAACAATCATTCACTCATTGAAGAATAGGAAATGAAAATGGTTCTAATCTGGAACTAAAAATTGTATTCTGTGATTAATATTTAATCATCCAATGTAAACACAGCAAGCACCCCTTATAGACAATACCTTAATTTTTAATGAGGTAGAGAAATGAAACATATACAACATAAATACTTGTTAGTGATAACAAACAAAAGAACATAAGAGAATATGATTAAAAACACATATGAAAAAGCTGAATAGTTTGTAATCTTAGTTTTGAATAGAAATAATTTTATTTTGTTTTTTATGTAGTAAATTGGTCTTAATAAATACAGTAAAGAAAACATGAGAAGTTTTCCCACATTCATTTTGTGCATTCAAACATTAGACAGTTGAATATATTGAATAATGACTATGTGACTGGTTAATGTTGCTGTCCCTAAACTCCCTTAGTTCAGTTTATCTGCACAATTATGTTGTGTTCTGAGGCTTTCTTGTACCGTATGCACCTTGTCCCAACCATAAATCCTCAATTTGACATCATAACCAATGGCCATACAGATTTTTTTTTTAACACAATGTCTACATAGTTTACTGTGACGTGGAATTGCACTTGTCATGAATGTGCAATATGTTGAAAATCAGGCTGAATGTGTGAATATACAAATACATGTTCCTTCTACTAAACATAAATAATATGCCTCTTCTTTACTTTCTAGCAAATGCTATATAACAAACATTTATATACAGTAAACATGCTTGAATATTTCCACAAGAAAACTGTCTTTGTGACGTTTGTATCAAGAAATTACAACTGCAAGAGTTGGGGGTGGTAGGGGCATGATGGACTGTATTTTTATGTATATATCAAGTCTTTAATCTCGCCCAACATTGGTGAGATTATTGTAATCACCTTGTGTATCTGTCTGTCAAGCACAGACATAGATGCTATAATTAAATAAATACTGGATATATTAGAATATTACACATACTGATGCATATATACATGTAACGAAATTATCAATATTGCAAAAAAGTCGCATTTAGCAGAAAGGTCAAAATCACATTATTGGCTCTAATTCAAGAACGGGCAGGGTTAGGCATTCTCTGAATACTTGTTATCTATGAGAATAGTATTTAAATACAGGAAATTTTAATATTGAGAAATCACAATAATAGAATCTGAGATGATAATTAGCTATATAAAAAAACCCATGTATTATGATTAGCCATTTGAACTGTTCCATTAAAGTTAAGTTTAATTTTTTGTGATGAAAATAGGATGGAATAACTCTTTTGTCTGTGTTCTGACACCTCATACGAGTGTTCTTGAAATAAAAGATTTTCCTTTTTTTTGGTCATAGGGAAATTGGCACGTGACACTTTGTCTTAATATTAGCATATTCCAACATAGCTTTGAACAATTCCAAGTTGTAGCTGTTGTTTTTTTTTAAACATTGTGGCTCAGTAAAAACTTTCATGTTTTCATGAAATGTCAATTCTTTGCCAATATAAGACAAACACAAAACACATTCCTTCTTTACATCAAAATGTGTGACACTTTACATTATCAACAGAAGTTTTTTTTTTTTATCTTGAACTTTCTGGAGCGGCTTGTCATTTTCTTTTCCTTTTATGTCACTAGAATAGTAGTAAACTGTTAATAGTAAACTGTAATGAGTAATGTACAGCATAACTTATGAGGAAAATAAGGCACTTAATGACACTGAACACTGAACTGCCCTGGATAGGGAGAAAAAAAACATTCTTTCTTTTAGTTTTTTAATCAATGTATATTTTATTGCAGACGTGATTGAAAAAAACTCACTCTGATTGCTGTTGAATATTGCTGCAGTTTTTACGTAGCATATTTCTGGATGTTTACAAAACACTCTTTTGTTCGTTTAACAGCGAATAACGACAGTGTGCAGGTAGATGCAGACGCCAAGGCTGTAAATGAGTCACAACAGCCATCAAAGGAGATCCGTACAGAGTCCACCTCTTCTACACACAATGTCGCCGAGCCAGTTTCACCCCAGAGACACTCTCAAGAAGACACACAGGAGTCAGTCGGTGTCTCAAAGCAACCATCAGTGGGTGCAGAGTCCTCTGTCCCACCTACTCCAACACAGCCCAGTTTGTCTGAAGCCACCCAATCACAAACCTCCTCAGCCATTAGACATCATGAAACGGGAGCTCTTGTGATCACAAAAACCTCATATGTCATACCGAAGAAGCAGACAGGACCCCCTCCTCCAGCTAGCCACGTGTCTGCGGCGCAGTCATCCCAGAAGGCAACATTGACCCCCACAATCCTAAATGAGACACGAAACCTCCCCGTGCCCCCTGCACCCAGTGCTCCTTCCTCTAGACCCACACAGCCCAATACCCAGGTCAGACAGAGCATCCAGCGCTCCCTCACCGGCATCCTGTTTAAAAGGTAACACTTGGTTTTGGGGTTTGCATGAAATCACAGTCTAGGGGTTCCACTACAGTGTCTTTAATGTATTGACTTGAAATCAACCATTACAGAAAAAGCAGATCATCTTAAACCATACAGTATATAAACAACATGGATGTCATTTATGGTGATAAACATGAAATCAATACATACATTTCAGATGAAGGTACTTTGGACTATATTAGTACACCATCATTAAGCTCGCCAGGTTGAGAGGGATTATTGGAATCGGTGTGTGTGTGTGTGTGTGTGTCTGTGTGTGTGTGTGTCCGTAGAGACATGTGCTATAACTCAATGAATACTTGAGATATCACCATGAAATTACATGGGCATCTACATATGTGACCCTCGAGTGCAAAACCAGTCACTTGGGTCAAATTTCAGAAATTAATATTTTATATTTATCTGAAAGCTTATTAAAAATGCTTACATGACACTCATTCAACCAATCAGACGCCCAGCAACAAGGGGTTTTCTTTACTTGAGAAGGCTTTGTTCTGAGGCCTCCCATTGGTTCAAATATAGAATTATGTAGATTTCTATTTAAGCGTGAAAGAAAGTCGTATTTTGAGCCAATGTTTCTTTGTTTTAGATTTAATTACTGTCAGTCAGTTGTTGTCATGGCATGATTTGAAGCAGCTACGGTAGGAATTTCACAAAAACTTATAGTTAGAAGTCTTCAGGAGACATTTTAGTTGGACTTTATGCATAAACTTCAAGTTCGATAATTTTGACCCATATAACGTATTTGAGGGTATCGCTAGAAATACTGCTGCGACACTAGTTTTGTGCTGGAGGGTCACATATAGCTAATGCACATCAGATGCAATGATCCATTTGAATAAAGGTCACAGGTTAGGGTTCTCTGAATACTTATTATGTTTGGTTTTTATGTGTGTACAGATATACAGAGTAGTTCTTCATTATTTGCATAAAGTAGGTACCAATTTCACATGCACATTTCATGTTTATGGACACACATACCTTAGTCATACCTTAGTTTCAGGACAAAAAGATGTTATACTCGCTGGAGTTTTGCCATTCATGCACATGGAATCACCAACATCCTTTTTGAATGAATTCTCTCATCGATAAAATTTAAGTCACATGATTGATAGTTGACTTATCCCTAGACTTTCTTAGGTGAAAAGCTTTAATTCAAAGCTAAATTCATGACTTAAACAAAATAGCTCACTAACTGTCTTTTCCTTTTTGAAGGGTATCTGATTGTGAAGATTTGGAGATGTCTGAAAGTGAAGCTGCTAAACTGGTCACAAGCATTGAGATGGAGATGTTCAACATATTTCGCAATACTGACAGCAAATACATGAACAAGTACAGAACAATAATGTTCAACTTGAAAGACATAAAAAATAAGGTTTGTAAAAAAAAATAAATTAATGATTTTCTTTAGTTTTACTATACGTTTAAACACTAAATGATCAAAGAAATCTGTGCATTGAGGTTTTTCAGTGTCATCTGTTTTTTGTCCCCCCCCCCCCCCACTCCTCTTGCTTGTCTTTAGGGCTTGTTGTATCGAGTTGTACATGGAGAGATCAGTCCCTTTAGACTAGTCAGGATGAGCCAGAAAGATATGCAGGCTGTCAAGGCACCAGAGCCAGTTGCAAAAGAAATAACACAGGTAAAGTGTCATTACAGCTGAGACAAAATGATATAGTTCTGTTTTCTTTGTCTTTGGGATCAGATGGGCCAAGCAGAGGTTGCATCAGATGTGACTATCATCTTTTCTTTGTGTGCATCTAGGTTAAAGACACAAAGACTAAAGCAACAGATTCACTACAGAAGCCTGAAGCAGTGAAAATAGATTTGCCCACTTTGAATCCTGCCAGACCTGACAAGAACATGGTGAATGTCTCTCTCATATTAATCTGTTTTCCATTGTGTAGTCTCTCCTGTTTTCTTGTGAATGCTGGTGGCTTTGATGTAGTGTCTCTCTGATACAAATCTTATTGCATGTGTGTTTCACAGGAACAGAAGAAAAGTGTCCCTGCTCCTTCTCTGAAGCCGAAAACCAGCCAGCTAAACCAGGGGGACAGTGCTGTACCAGACATTCTCACTTGTATGCTGAAGGACACAACATCAGAGCATAAAACACATCTCTTCGATCTGAAGTGCAAGATTTGCACAGGTGATTTGATGTACACAATGCAGTTGACATTCAGTATAATCCATTCATCACTCATTTTAGTTAAAGTACATTCTCATTGTTTCCTAAAAAGGTCAAATGACAGCTGAAGAACTAGAAGAACCTGCACAGAAAAAACAGAAGGTTTCTGAAATGAGAGATAAACGGGAACCTTACTGGAAAATCTCTAAGGGAGATGACTCCCCTCTGCGGGCACCTCCTGATTCACCCGACTTGGACTCACCAACATCTTCAATAACAGAACCTTCTTTACACCTTACCTCTGACTGTCCATTGACCATAGTTGAATCTCCTGCTTCCCCCATCAAGGACTCTCCTGCCTCCCCCACTTTAGAGTCTCCTGCTTCCCCAGTCATGGAGTCCCCTGCATCCCCAACTTCTGACACTTCTCAAACAACATCAAGGCCATATGTACCAGTTGTAATTCCAGCAGTATCCACAGTAACCATCACAAGGCGAGATCCCCGTACTGCGGCAAGCAGATTCTCAAATTTTACTAGTGGTCCTAGTCATACAACCCATAACAAACCAGCCCCGTATACCCCTCTTAAAGACTCTACCTCCACCCCATCCTCGGTTCCTCCCTTGTCTCTACCGCCAACAAAGAAATTACCCAAATCTATCTTAATGAAGCCATCTTCCTCAGCAGATCCTAGACTTTATGGCACATCCTCAAGGTACTGACAAAAGGAGAAGTATAAAGTAAATGAATCAACACCAATGAGTGGTGTTGGTGATGTAGTCATTGTTAATGTGCTTTTTATTTCAGGACTGTAACTTCTGAACCCACTGCTGGTAGTGAGACTGCTCAGTTCCTTACTAAGCAAGATGTATT
Source organism: Siphamia tubifer (assembly GCA_020466265.1). Taxonomy (NCBI): domain Eukaryota; kingdom Metazoa; phylum Chordata; class Actinopteri; order Kurtiformes; family Apogonidae; genus Siphamia; species Siphamia tubifer. The sequence goes on from CM035789.1 coordinate 16,288,126, forward strand.
ATGGAAAGGCTTCCTCAACATGCTCACTGTTGCCAAATTCGTGACCAAAGGCTATCTAGTGTCAGGATCTGCTGAAAATCTTAAAGCGGTTTGTGATGAATAATACTAACCTCTCTGCAAACCTGTAGCAAAAATATTTGAAGATTTTGTTATTTGAGCATTAAAAAATACATGGAATTGTATTTTTGCTGTGTGCAGGATCTGCCAGATTCCATACAAATTGGGGGAAGGATCCTACCAGAAACCGTTTGGGACTACGTTGCAAAACTAAAGACTTCTCTCACAAAGGTAGGCAATACTGTATAAGCTTTTTTTCGTTCTGTGCTTTCACTGACATATTAAAAGCATACAATGGTTCTCATCTAATTTTCTTTTATTAGGAGTTATGCGTGATCCGGTTTCACCCTGCAACTGAAGAAGAAGAGGTGGCCTATGTCTCCCTGTTTTCCTATTTTAGCAGCAGAGGACGTTTTGGTGTGGTTGCCAATAACAGCCGATCTATCAAGGATGTATATCTCGTTCCACTCAGTGCAAACGAATCAGTCCCATCCATACTTCAGCCATTCGAAGGACCAGGTGGGATAATGCTTCAACTTAAAACTCATACTTATCAACATTATTACCAGTATTTGCATAACTTAGGTTAGGGAGTAACTAACCCTAATCCAAGTATCAGTAATACTAGGTTGTATCCAGTTATCACCATCTCCTTAAATAACTATATAACATTGCAAATTTTGTTTTGAATATTTATTTTATTTTACAGTCAAATGTTTTCAGTAGATTTGTCATTATTGACAGTTTATTAAAATCTCTACAAACAATTGTAATTGAAAGTAGCAATTGTATTTTTGTTTACTTATGTGTTCATTGCTGAAAAATTAAGTAGAATCAAGGATTGTTTTGTAAATATACTCATGTACACATTGCTCCTGTGCAATAGGAAACTGAAAATTCCATTTGTCTTAACATTTAATCATAATATTGATTTAGTTAATAATAATTTAGTTATGGTGTTTACTGTAATTGTGCATTTTACTGTCACTATGACCTCAGTGCGTATTTCTCTATTTTAATCAAGGACATTGTCTATTTGTTCATACTAATTAATAGGTCAGCGTTTTGATCCCTTAGCTCAGGGTCAGTTTCCTTTTGTGCAAAATAGAAAAAACTCATTTTTGTAAATATATATATATATTATTCTTATTTTTTCCATTTCATTTACAGGTCTTGAAAAGAACCGGCCCAATCTTCTTCTGGGGTTGGCAATAGTCCAGAGAACAAAACGTCCAGGGAGTTTTTCTCAGGAAATTGAAGAAAAGAGACCCAAAGTGCATATGGCCAAAGACCCTATGTGGATCCCAAAACCACCAGTTCTTTATGGTTCTGACAATTTGGAGATATTCCAACCCTACAACCCAGAGACACCTGTCAGCACCACCCCTCCTGGTTCACCTCCTTGTCCTGGATCACCTTCAGATTCTTCTAGTTCACTTACCACACCAGCTCTTTTCACTTCTATTAAAGCAACTCCTTCTGCCTCTACTGGCCCTAATGCAGCTACTCAGTCAAACTCTAAAAACATCACTGACAAGAATCCTGCATCAGCATCCAGTAGTAAGACACCCTTACAGACAATCTTAAAAAGTTTGTTTCATAGTAATTCAAAGAACTCTGAAGGAAACTCCACAACAGCGACCACGGTGAGTGTTAAGAAACTCCCTATTTTGTCTCAGATTTCTGGATCAATGCTAGATCCAATTGTCCAACAATATGGACAGAAAAACAAAGTCAAAGACATAGAAATAGAAAAAGAAAAAGAAGATGACTTTGATCGACCGTATGACCCAGAGGATGAGTATGATCCAGCAATGGGATATAATGTGACAACTTCACAGACCACAGACAAAAATAAGGAAGATATCCCAGAATTATCAGCCAGTGCTGATGATGATGTGGCCTATGACCCAGAGGATGAGACAATCTTTGATTGTATAAAGAATGACATTGTAACAAAGTCCCTCGCTCCAACTCAAACATCAGAGCCATGTCCAACACCTGTTTCCACTGCGGTAACACCAACACCTGCTTCCACTCAAACTTCTACTTCAGCCTCCACTCCAGCCCGTACTCCTGCTCCAACTGGAGATTCACACAATATCCCTTCAGGCACTGTTGTTGTGTCAGCTGAAACACTAAGTGAACAGCAACGAATGCTTGAGGAGCTTAATAAGCAAATTGAAGAGCAAAAACGACAATTAAAGGAGCAAGAAGAAGCTTTACGTCAACAAAGAGAGGCTGTGGGAATGTTCATGGCCCACTTTTCAGTTTCTGATACCCTCATGTCTCCGCCATCATCATCTGTGTCTGTGAATAAACTTTCATCTCTGCAGATTGGCAAAATAAAAACAGACCAGATCAGCAACCCTTCAGACTCCCTGGGCAGCTCAAGTGTGGATTTGCCAGCTGTTAATCCAGAAAATAAGACTTCCATATCTGTTGTAAAAAATGATCCAGACACTGTTGCAGAACAAGAGAAGACAGAGGAAAATGTCAAAGAAAATGACAAGTATTCCTCTGCGGGAGAGATTGAAGATTCAGATGTAGCTTATGATCCAGAGGATGAATCTCTTTTTAATGAAATACAAGAGGATGTATTTCAGGGGAGCAGTACAAAGTCTCGAGATAAAAGTGGGCACAGAGGAACTTCTCAGGGTTTACACCACAGCAGAAAGCACAGGCAGTCACCCAAGAAACGGAGTCATCGTGAAAGGGGCCATCATAGGAGTCCATCGAGAAGGTCCCAACGGCGGTCTCCTTCATATTCTCGTAGGCGAAGGGAAAAGGACAGACACAGAAGAAGTGAAAGGGAGAGGTCAAGCCATAGATCTAGAGACCAGTTTGAACGCCGTAATCGTAAAGAACATACTTCACATCGGCATTCTCGTGGACACAGAAGATCCCCATCATTTTCCAGGATTAAGGATTCTGTAAATCTTTCACCAAAACAGAACAGGACACCTTCCCCTAAAATCTTTGAAGATAACCAGAAGGATGCCGTGAATACATTGAACACATCATTGGACTCTGCCATGGATCAAAGCACATCGCATGGCCTGGTTTCTCTCAAAAATGAATTAGTTAGTCAGTTAAAACAGGAACAAAACAGCCCTGATGAAAACTATTCTTCCTATTCACATGATGTTCTTCTCCCTGAAAAGGTAGAGACAGTAAAATCCCAGGAATCTCCAGAAAATGTAAACCAATCAGTAAGTGACCATAACGTTACAGATAGTGGTTGCAAGCAGGTGGAAAAACCTTCTCTAAAGGAAATTATGTTTCTAGACAAACTTGACAGTATAATTCCTCTAAGAGAACTTGATCCACCCACTCGAGATTCTCCTCAGAGTCCTGATCCAGACCCTCAGTTTGTGAAACCTAGCAGCATAGAAAAACTAGACTTAATTACGATAGAAAGAAATGAAGTTAGTCTGACATATAGCAGCCACCTGATGGAAATTAGGAAAGTTGACCTTGATCCTTTCTATGTTGAAACTCAGGCAACACAGGTCTCTCTACAGTTGTCTGCTAAAAGAGGCAATTTTACAACCTTAGACATACAAGGCCCAAGTGCCAGAGAAAAAGATCTGACAATTCCAAACAAATCAATCAGTCATGGGGGAGGGTATTCATATTCAGCTACAGGTTCAGATTTTCAGAATTCAGAGAATACTGTAAGAGGTCCGGGTGTACATAGCTTGCCACCAAAAGAATCAGCATTTGAAAAGACAAAGGAGCTTCAATCTCAAGCAGAAAATCAAGATGTAAAACCAAATCTTGTCACTTTAGTAAAAGATTCCTCTTTTGTGGATCCACATGTAACCAGTAGGACTGCAACTCTAGATCATACAGGTATGATGCCTAAACATCATGATCCAGGTGTGAGAAATGCAGATCCAGAAAAAACTGCACAAATATCCAATTTTTTTGGAAAAGTTCCATGTTCTGAAGGCCTAGGAGATGCAGCTCCAGATATAAGGAGGCTTGGGCCACATTTTCAAGAGTCAGGAAAAGATCAGAGGCAGTCTCCACTGACAGACAAAGGGGGGCAAAATGTATCCATAAAAGGGCCAGAGCCAAACACAAACTTTGAAGATAGAGAGTTAAAGACATTTGAAGGACAGATGATGGGTGATTCTAGCAAAGATTTCAAAGAAACTAAAATTAAACATGAATTAACTATGCATGAATTAGGAGGGCCAAATTTGAAGGAAAGAAGTCAAGTTATGTCTGGTCAGAATATTGGTAGTATTAGTGGGTCAAGTGCAGATGTTGATATAACTGAGTCATATGTAAGTACTTCAGATAGACAAGGTCCAGATAGAGGGGATTTGGGTAATTTAGGTGTGAAATCAATTGAAATGCAGGGACAATGGATTGATAGGAGACATGGTCCAAATATGGGTAATAATATGGATCACAGTGGTCAAACTACAGATCAGGATTCATTTGTGACAGATTTCAATATAAGTAACACAGGGTTAAATTCAAGAGATGATACAAGAGCACCAGGCAGAGGGGGGAAGTTTAGTCAAGGAGAATGGAGAGAACATGCCAAGAGAGGGCGAGGAGGCCCAATTTATTTGGGTTCAGGGTCTGAAAGGAGAGGATCATATCTGGGCAATCCAGAGACGGAAGATGGAGTTAGTGGAGGGGGCCCAGATAGGAGAGGGCCACCTATGCAGGGTCCTTTCAATACTAGGAGGAGACCTGATAATCCAGATTTTAGTAGAGGGGATCTTGAGAGGAGAGGATTGCCTTTGGAGGGCGTACCTGAACGGCCAGATTTCAGTGGATCAGGACCTGAAATAACAGGACTACCACCTGACAGGAGAAGTGCAGATACAGCAGACTTCAGTGGGCCAGGGCCAAGGAAGCCAGGTTTTGATATGGACTTTCAAGGGCTTGAGAGGAGAGGGCCAAGAGGTTTAGATTTTAGGAGACCTAGGTCTGAAATGGATAGTCCGTGTGTACAGAATCCTGGTCCTGATGGAATACATCAAGGTCCACATTTCACAGGACAACAATCTGAAGGTAGAGATCAAGCTAATAACATTCCAGGTAGTAACATGAGAGGAGCACCGTTTTCAGGTTTCAGAGGACGAGGACATGAAAGGAGAGGTCCGTTTATAGGTCGTCAAGGGCCTGATGGGAGAGGAGAATATATGGGTGCACCTGGACTGGGACCTGAAAGAACCAGTCCAGGTGTAGAAAGCCAAAAGCCTCATGGTTTAGGACGTGGAGGTATGCACATAAGGGGTCCTGAGCCTGAAAATAGACCTCAAAATATTGAAAACCCAGGCCCTGACAGTAAAGATCCAGAATTCATAGTTCACATGCCTGACAGTACTGACCTAGAATTTAGGGGTCCCAGGCCTGAAAGAAGAGACCTTGAATTCAGGGGTCCTGGGCCTGTGGGAAGAAGCCATGAATTCAGGGGTCCTGGACCTCACAGAAGAGATCCAGAATTCCGGGGTCCTGGACCTGACAGAAGAAATTCAGAATTCAGGGGTCCTGGGTATGATCAAAGAGGTCCAGAGTTCAGGGGTCCTGGACCTGACAGAAGAGACCCAGAATTCAGAGGTTCTGGGCCTGACAGTATAGGTCTTGAATTCAAAGGTCCTGGACCTGACAGTAGGGGTCCTGGACCTGACAGGAGAGGTCCAGAATTCAGGGGTCCTGGACCTGACAGGAGAGGTCCAGAATTCAGGGGTCCTGGTCCTGACAGTAGAGGTTCAGAATTCAGGGGTCCTGGTCCTGACAGTAGAGGTCCAGAATTCAGGGGTCCTGGACCTGACAGGAGAGGTCCTGAATTCAGGGATCCTGGACCTGACAGTAGAGGTCCTGAATTCAGGGGTCCTGGGCCTGACAGTAAAGGTCCAGAATTCAGAGGTCCTGGACATGACAGAAGAGGTCCAGAATTCAGAGGTCCTGGGTCTGACAATAAATGTCCAGAATTCAGGGGTCCTGGGCCTAACAGTCGAGGTCCAGAATTCAGGGGTACTGGACCTGTCCGTAGAGGTCCAGTATTCACAGGTCCTGGGCCTGACAGAAGAGGCCAAGATAATGGGGGATCAGGACTTGAAACACCAGATGCCTGTGTGCATGGCCCAGGGCCTGGCAGGAGAGATCAGGAAAGGTCACCATTTAACAATGATAGAACAGGACCAGATATGCAGGTTTCGGGGCCTCGGAGGGGTCCTGGAGGTCCAGACGTGTGTAGTCCAGAGATGCAGTTTCCAAATCAACATGTAGAAGGCCCAGGTCCTGAAAGGGGAACTCTAGAGGATAATAATCCCAGGTCACTTGGACCAGGAAGACCTCCACATATCGGGGGCCCAGGGTATGGTAGGGCAGGTCCCAGAGGTCCACGTATTGGCAACATGAGACCTGGTTGGAGAACTTCAGAAGGTCAAGAATTTAGGCCGAGGCAGAAACGTCAAAATCCTGAGGACCTGCATCATGATGACTGGGAAGGTCCTGATTATGAGGAGTCAGGAACAGGCTATGATGACCCAAATATCGAGTGCCCAGGGCCCAATAGATCAGGTCCCAGTTTTAGGGGTCATAGACCTCCGAGTGACTGGAGGGGCCCTGAAAATAGGAGGCCAGGACCCATACAGGACAGACAAGTTCAAGGCCCAAGAGGAGGCCAAGGAGATGACTGGATTGGTACTGATTTCAGGGATGGAGGACCTGTAGAGGATGGTACAGATTCAGTGAACCAAGGGCCTGATGGCTGGGGACCTGAAGATGAATGGAGTGAGCCTAATGATAGAGGTAGAGGTAGAGGGGGACCAGGGAGGATGGGACCGGGACCAAGTTTTAGACGTGGCAGAGGTCAGTTGTTTAGAGGACGAGGCCCTTATCCACGAGGTCGAGGCATAAGAGGATCCCAAGGCTATATGAGGGGGAATCCTAGTATGGGTAGTCATTGGAGACAGCCAGAGAACATGGAAGAACCTGCTTCTTATGGTGAAGGTCCAGACTCATATGTATGTCCAAACAGTACAGGTTTTGAGATGGAAGGTCCTGAGAGAAGAGGCCGTAGAGGGCCGGAATCAATAAGACCAAGATTAGGACCACGGGGACCAGAGCCACAAATGAATGAAATGCCAGTGTCAGACATAAGCTATGAAAGCAGGGGGTCGGACATGAGGGGTAGAGAACACTTGCATATAGATCACACTGTCGGTAGTAAAAGAGGAGGCCCGCAGATAAGACATGGCTCACCATATTTTAGCCGGACGGACACACATAGGGGTCCAGAGGGTACAAGATGCCCTAGTAATCCACAATCTGCACCATTTAATGTTCCAGTAGGTTCAGCTCCCAATGCTGGAGGAAACCCACAGAGACACAGAACTGCTTTACTACCCACCCCCACAGAAGGTCTCATACGTTTCCCAAATCGTGTTTTGAACAGGGGTAGAGGACGACCAATAATTTGGGAAGGAGATCAAAATCAAGTCATCACACCTGAAACCACAAACCAATCAGAGGACTTGAACAGTTAGCAAATCGAAATCTAAAAATTCAATGACAGACAGAGACTAGAATTACTTTGAATGTTTTTGGGTTTGTTTTTCAAGACAGTTGTTTCTAAAAATGACCTGCTGGTAAAGCCATGCAGAAATGACACTGTAGTGATGTGGTAATGCCCATAGTGGTATGTGAGTTTATTGTACTGAAATGTGTCCTCTTTCTGTCAAAGCTCATTGTTAATTTTATTTTTGTTACTTGACTGAATTTCTCTTAGTCTTTACTGAACATTTGTAAATTGAGATTGATGTTCATTCAAGTTGAAAAACAGAGTTTTGTACAGAGAATACTGTCTTTACTGGTTTTTTTTTTACATTGGCATTGTGTCACTACATTAGCCTAAACATGGCTTATATTTCATCTGTATAAAAATGGCTTCTTTAATTCTTGCTTTAGAGTAAAATAGGTAAATAAAACATAACTTTTCTTAAATTTGATTTTAGTCTGAATTTTGTCATCATGTTCTATTTTCAAAGCTTCCTTTAACCCATAAAGTCCAGTATTACTTTTCTGGCACTTTCCAAATTAATGTTTATATTTAATCTGCACAATGTGATTTAGCACAAGTTATTATAAAATTATATTCTTGCATTAGTGTTTTTTTTTTCAGTGCAAATCAGGTATTTTCCTAATTTTGATTCACTGATCATGTTTATGTTGATATGAGCTCTAATGAAACTTTAGGGATATTATAACAGAAACAGTACAAGTTATGAGATAAGTACAAGTTATGAGATAAGTTTACAAGTCATAAGTTTACATACATTTACTCTAGCAGAATTTGTGAATTTTTTGGGGCATTTTTTCAGAGAATATGAATGATAATATAAAAACTTTTCTTTCACTTATGGCTGGTGGTTTGGTGGAGTCATGTATGGTTCAATAAATATATTTGCTCTTTAAATCATAACGACAAACTAAACAAATGACCCTGATCATAAGTTTACATACCCTAGTTCTTCATTGTCTATATGGGCCCCTTTAACATTAATGACAGATGGAAGTGTTTTGTAGTACTTGTGAATGAAACACTTTATATTTTCCAATGGTAAAGTAACCTATTCTTCTTAGCAGAATACCTTCTGTTCCGTTAAGATTTTGGGTTTTCTTGCATGAACCGTATGTTTGACACCTCCTCAAAGTGGCTCAGTGATATTAAATTCACCTTCACCTTTTTTTTTTTTTGCTGTCGCCAATAATGGGCCAACATGGTCTTATGTTTTGGGCCATTGTCATGTTAGGAGCCTTCAAGATCATCCCATGCACATTCAGTCAGAAAGAGAAAACTGAAGAAAAAAAATACTTTTTTTCTCAGTAACTGAACATAAACCCAGTGTGTCCATCTACTGTCATTGATCCGACTCCATGGGTTTTTCTGGGAAATTAATGTGTTTGAAAATGATGGTGTTTCCATGGTAACAACTGAGCCTCAGAGCATCCAAATGGGTCATATGTAATGACCCTGTAAAGATGAATAACTGTATTTTACGCTATTTATTGATAGGATTAGTGGATGAACAGTTATTAAACAGTAGATGGTTTAAGTTGAAGGGGGGTGTTTGAGTTTTTATGGGTTAAAGTTAATTTCTAGTCTAATTATAACTAATCAAAATGTGTTTACTGACAAAATAACCACAGGATAACTTTTATTTTCTTAGATGTACAATAATGTATCTAAATTGTAAGAAAATGTATTTGACTGGTTTGGGGTAAGGTCAGAGGGCCCATCTGTCTGTTCTTAAGAATAATTCCATTATCTTCTATTCTTCTATTTCATAGTGTTGCTTCACCAATTTTGAGGTTTTAAATACATACATGTATCCAAAATGCTTATCTCAAGCAAATAGAGAATTTATATATAAATGCATGACATTTTCCAATGCTGTATATAAAACTACAAAATATATTAAGGAGGGGCAGTGAGGGTAGACATGGACTGTTGATAAATAAAAGTGTCTGGTCTGGACTTAACCTCCAGACTAGGAGTTGTCTCTCCAGGTGCTTTGGCATCTCCAGACCTGGATGTCACTTTCACTCCTCTCGTAGTTTCTCTTCAAGTCCTTAGGAGGTAAATGTCCCAATAGATTATATGTCTGAAACTATATACCTTAGCTTTGACATTGTTTTCTCAATGATTCTTTTCCAACATTAATCTTCCACTTGAACAAAATAACACAACAAAACACATTTCAATGATAATATCAGGCCTTTCCCCCCAACTCAGTTACCTGTATCTAATTCTTGTTCAGCTTGTTAGGTTAGTTTCTCTGAATCTTGACCGTTTTCCTCAAAGCAAATGCAGAGTAGGATTAAAATGAATCCTATCACATTAAATTCTGGAAAAGGAGTGGAGTCCAAATTATTAAAGGGTTTTACTCACAAATTAATCAGCCGTTGGTTAATAGAAGCAGTTGAAACGCACATCCATAATTATCATTTATTATGAGCTACAACATGTGTGTGATTCAGGGCACATGACAAATCAGATACGATTTTAGCATTTAATTTTCCATTGAATACCGTTCATTAATTTTCCGATCCCCACGAGCCTCTCCATAAGGGCGGAGACAAAACCGAACTGGAACCCGGAACCCTTTGATTGGCACTGCAACTAAACAATATCATTATACTTGCAACATACTTTATTCATAAATGTAAATTCATGTCTGTCACACCTCATGTACAGGTTTTGTTGAAGGAACTTGTTATCTTTTTGGACTCTTTGGAAAAAGTTAAATCGAAGAATGCTGTACGCCTTTATAGTAAATTATCTGCTTTGTCTTTTAATCTGACCCCGGGAAGTAATAATTGAATTATTTGTATTTATTTATTTATTTATTATTATTATTATTTTTTTAAACCATTAATGTTATGGATTGTCTTTGTTCCTGGTTTTCTAGATGTTTGTTTATGTTACATAAAATAAATAATTAAAAAAAAAAAGGATTGGTATTGCAACTTCCGGGTGACATTAATGACGTCAATAACCACCCGCTGCTGCGAGACGCTTTTCTCTATAAAAAGGTTAATCACTTTATCGTATTTAGTAAAAGTTCGTCTCTAGTAATTTAAAGTACAAATAGTTTTTAGGACTGAAAATATTTCCTCATCGTTTGTAAATAGCTAAATGTGGCTATGTTCTCAATTATTAACGTTAGATCACGTACAAATGTCATGTAGCTTAACATGTAATTTTGCTTGCTAACGATATTAGCTTTACTTTTGTTCAAGAATAATTTATTTTTTGTTTAGTGCTTACTATCTAAAACATATGCTTTTTCTTATGAGTTATTGCACTAGGTTTTAATGAAAGTCAGTTGGATTAACTCTATTCGGGTGTTGGGCCTGGCTAACCTGGCTTTCATGTTTTTTTCTGATCTCCAGCCTGTTTCTACACTGAAAGATGTCAGCTTTTTCCACAGCTTGTAAAACTGTCCATATGTCACCTTCAACGCCATCCAAAGAACACACCTGTGAATCTGTTGGGTTGATTTTGAGCCAAAGTGGTTTTTTGACACATGATCAGGGCCAGGTGTTAGGTACTGAGCTTGGTCTCATGGAGATGACAGAGGTTGAATACACACACCTCCAACACTTCATTCAAGCAGATATGGAAATGCAAGCAGCTGCTTCAGTTGAGCCAGATGGCAGATCCCACTCAGATACAGTGATGACTAAAGATGCCCCTGGATCTACTGTTGTCTCTCCGCTCTCCACCGCTATTGACCTATCAATTTCAACCGGTGAACCCAATCTTGTGATGCCAGGAGAAAAGACACCTCCCTCTTATGGCGAGGTCCCAGACTTTGTGTTGGCCAAAATCAAGGATGATGATAGTCAAAATGAACCACCTGCCAATAGAAATATGTGTTCTCCAAAGCGACTTTGTTCTACTGCCAGAATTTGCCTAGAAAAAAAGTTTAACTCTATTTGTGCTGACACTCCAAAGCAGCAAGATGTGCAAGCAGCAGTTCTGAGCAAGTGAGCTTTACTGTTCTAATGCATCATATTTTGTATGTTTAAATGTGCAGTGTATTATTTGAATGCTTACTTGGTTGATTGTGTCATTGTGTCTTGTTATTACAGTTTTTTGACCATCCTTCAACAGTCTGCTGAGGCTCAAGACACAGACAAACATCCTCAAAAACAGATGTGGATGATAACTGACAGGAAAAATGCCTTTGAGACTTCCAATCCATATGTAGGTGGCTTAGACAATTTTGTCACAAATGTGTGGACAAAAACAATGTTCATGTGTGTTATCTAACATGATCTGTCACATAAAATGTGCATTATTTGATTTATGTTTTGTTTTATCTAAGGTGATTGGCCATATCCCTCTGATGGCTGACCCTAAAATGCATCAGAGTTTGATCATCAACAGTGTTCCTTTAAACATTTGCCCAGAGACAATTCTTGCAAAAGGTCACCATGCCCCTAGCAGCAGCATAATGGACATACAGCAGTCTGTGAAAAGAGAAAGTACAACATTAGTTATATAAAGATTATTTTTTATTTGTTCATAGATGACTATCTATTTTAGGCTCATACAGTGTTAAATTTTTTTTTATAGATGAAATCCTCACACTCTCTGCATCTAGAAAGCATGGTAGTGACCAGAGATCTAAAGCCATCAGTGATGATAAAGTTGCTCCAGATTCAGCAGGAACATCAGGGAAGAAGGCCAGAAAAAGGGTACAAAGTTATGTGTCACTTAGGGAGCGCAAGGAGAGACACAACAGCAAGGAGAGAGAACGCAGGTGTGCATTTACTTCAAACTGATAAAATACTGTATAAATATATTCTGCTGTATTTCTTAATTGACTAATCAAATACTTGTTCAGAGTTATGTGTAGAAAACTGGATTGCAGATGCTGCTGGAGACATGTATAATCACATCACAGCTGTTTAAAGACATCTAAATTTATAGTTCCACCATATAAAGATCCTATAATCCATGCTTCTTAATAGATCTGTTCTACATAGAACACAGTAAACTGTATTACTCATGGGATTGTGGTACTTATGTTTGATACGAGGTCATAAATATATGAAAGGGTTTGTCTCATTTCTGTATGTACCTGCCCCACTTTCAGAGAGTTACTCAGAAATAGTTGAGTTTTTGATTCCAAGGATACATGCTATGATGCCATATATTAATATTATACATGTCAAAACCATTTGCCATCACCTTACACCAGCCAATATTTCCTAAAAAACACATCAAAGCTCTTATGCAATTTTACAATTTATACATAAACCCTTTTAATGCATATCCAGCTTCTTATAATGACCAAACATGACCTTTGACCCAAACTCATTTGAATATCAAATTGTAAAATATAGCAAAATCATTAAGTTTGACTTCTAATGTAACGTTCTTGCTCAGCTTGTAGTCTATTGCGTGAAACATGTTAAACACTATATGTATACATAAAGTATATTTAGCTATAGAATGAATGATGTTCAGTTTAAAGGCAAACTAAAGGTTTAATAATTATACATGACATGCAGAGGTGAATGTAACATCCCAACTGATCACTTAAATATGTCTTCTTTACAAATGTTTATGATCATAAGTATTTCTTCCTTTAACAGAACTCCTGTCTAGTTGATTAAATCATGTTGCTATTAATACAATAGAGTTACAGACTTGGTATTACAGACATTATCGGATTTAAAGGATCCATTTTAGAGATGCTTGCTATTGCTGTTTTTGCAGCCGAGTTATGCATCACTAAACACAGTCCAAAATGATTTCCCAGACATAATTATGCATTCTACTGAGCCAGACACACCTGTTTTAAAATAAATTCAAACTGGGTAAAATGGTTGTGGCTCAGTTGGTAGAGCGGGTCGTCCAATGATTGAAGGGTCGGCGGTTTGCGTCCCAGCTCTGGCTGTCCACATGTCAGAAGAGTCCTTGGGCAAGACACTGAACCCTAAGTTAGGCTCCCAGTAGGTCTGGCAGAACCTTAGAAATCTACTGGTGTGTGTGAATGGGTGAATGTGACACTAATGTGAAGCACTTTGAGCACCATGAAGGAGGAAAAGCGCTATATAAGTACAGTCCATTTACCGTTTACCAGAACATGTCCTTTATACTAATATTTAACTTGGAGATCTAAGGTTAGGTTGACAAGTCAAATGAATTGAGAACGTGTCATCTATCTTTTCTTTTGTGTAGGAGGAGGATCCGTTTGTTTTGTGATGAGTTGAACACACTGGTTCCGTTCTGTGAGTCAGACACTGACAAAGTCACCACCCTGAAGTGGACCACCACCTTTCTTAAATACATCAACGAAATGCACGGCAACACCTTAAAGGAGGTTAGTTTATTCAGAGTTGAATCATCCACTTATGAAACATTTTAATTTGACCATCCTGCATCCATATTATTTCAGTCCAGTAACTTATTAATGACTCATAAGGAGCCAAACATTCATCGCTGATAAAATACATCTACTGATCTAAACTTTCTCATAACAATTGATGCACTAATGTTATGAATTTATGTAAATAATTATTGTATAATAGAGTTTGTCATCGTTTAGTGGTCATCAGATATGACCCCTTTGGACCTTCAGAGTCTCCTGAGTTACAGTGGAAACAACATTGATTCAACAGTAAAACCAATGGAGTTTGATCAATGGCAGGGGATTGGTTTATGTTCAGTTAATCATATATTTTACAGAAAAGTTACTTTTTCTCTGTTTTTGATGTAATAACCCTCAGCTTTAATCTGAGTTTTTATGAACATCTACATGATCAGTGAATTTAATACAATGCAAAATGCAGAAGATAATATTACAATCAATTGTTATAGATCACCTAAGAAAGGTTATATATTGATGAAGTATAAAACACAAAAGTGGTACTGGGTTATTTTCAGTTGCTGCTCGTGGGTTAATTATGTAGTTTTTGTTTTTATTTAGAGTCTATAGCCAAACTGCATTTTCACATAAAATTTGATAATGAAAAAATGATCTTCTTGATAATAATTTCTCCTTTTTCAGGAGTTTGAGAAGTTGTACAAATGTAAGAGAGACCTCAAGTCAAGCCCTTCAAATCCGAAGCAAATCAACCTGGAGATGGATGAGACCCTGAGCAATCCTTTGGCAGGAGAACAGTAATCGCTGTGGTTTTTAATCTGTTTACCTGATTACACAGACGTTAGTTCAATTCAGCACATTTTAAACGATAAGAACTTTTCTTTTTAGGGGAGTTATGGCCTCTGACTTTAAAGTGTTCATATTTGACTAAATTATTCTCAAATAGGACTGTATTTCTTTGACTGTAATTTAAAATCCCAGTAATTTAATGCACTTCTCCCACTTGTGTATTTTTCATGAAATGTTAGAAAAGACTTAAATCACTGTCACATATAGGTGGCAGTGTTTCCCTTTCAAAACAACTAATATAGTTCCTGAATGATCAAATGCAATACACATTTACCACAGTTTTTTAATAATACTAATTTATTTAAATGTATTTATTATTTCATAGTTTTGCTTATTAAATGTGTTTTTACTTTAAATATTGGACAATCTAAAAATACAATGTGTTCTAAACTGTTTGTAAAATGCCGTTGTTCATTTTACAGCCCACATACAGATCATACTGTTCATATATTCAACAGTTTTAATATTGACTTTGTGAATTCATTCAGTTCAGTTTCTTGACTTTCACAGTGTTGAGCATATCGCTGGAGTGCAAACTGTTACTCTGATATGTAGAGAAGAGTAGTGTTTTACTGAAAAGTGGCTTTATTTGTTCTTTCTTACAACATGTCGCTGTATCATCTTACTGTACATACAACAGTCACCCACAAATAATAAATAGTATTTAAAGTCATGTATATTTAATAGTTACAGCACCGGTAGTACATAGTGGATGTGGTCATGGCAGATTTGAAAATGAAGAAAAATAAAATAAAAAAATTCACTTTGCAGTTAAGATTCCTGAATTTATTTTTTACAATGTCTGATTTCTCCATCCACAAGTTTCATTTTGCTTTTTATTGCTGGATCTAGAGAGTGAACTTCACGTGTGATTAAAAAAAAAAAGAGGAAAAAAAAGTTAAGCTGTAAAAAAAAGACTATCACAAGTATTAAATTCTTTTCATTAATGTACACAATTTCTGGGCACCAGGTTATTTGTTTTTATTCCTTTTACAACACACACTGCTCCTCCTCTGGTACCTGTTATCTTATTTTACAAAGTAATTTTGTACTGAATGTTGAGGTAACACCTGTGATCTACATCAATGGGCCATGATACATGCACACTCTCTTCAGAGACAGTTGTTCTTAGATAGAAGAATGTTAACAAGGGTATAGGGGACATGGAAACAACATGTACAAAGTTTTTACACACAAAGGACTCATTCATTTTTCCAGTTGTTTTTAAGTCAAGTCTTGTCATGATAATATTAGGAGCAACGGCATTGTTCTCTTGTACTCTTCTGTCCACTTTACAGATGTCATCTTGATTGTTGTCTCTCAGGTTCATGTTGCTCCTGGATGTTCCTCTGTTCCTCTCAAAATATCACACTTGTTGATGTTAATCTTCCCATGTTGTGATATTTGGATTAATATAAAGAGGAATTTCTTCACGGTCACACTTTTTTTCATTTGTCTTCCTTCTCTTATCACCCTTTCTCCTTGGGGTGGATGATGTTATCTTGCTGGAAGTAACTTTTAATGGTTTTTCGGGTTAGAGGATTTCCCAGCAGCTGCTGCCCCCTGGCAGGCTGTTGTGTCACAGGTTCCAGGTGATCCCTGGTGCCCAGTCCTACCTACCCTGCCTTGCTCTCCAGGCTCACCTGGATCTCCAGGAGATCCATCACGTCCATCTTTGACAATTCCAGGTACACCTGGGAGACCTGTGGACACAGCATTCAAGGAGTGAGCAAAAGATACATTTCATTCATTCATTCATGTATCCATTAAAATACTTAAACAACATTGAAACTATAACCTGCATAGGATCCTAACCTTATTTTAGATGCCGAACAGTAATAAAAATCAACCATGTATTCTACATATGCAGAACTATGGAGACAAACATTAGAATTGGCATAAAAGACCACCCACCTTGGTATCCCTGATCTCCAGTGGGTCCATCAATGGTTTTGCCAATGGGTCCCTTATCACCCTGTTCTCCAACATCACCTGTTTGGAAAGACGGGTCATATCATTGTGTAAAATAATGTGTATTAAGTTGTTGCTTTATAGATGTATGATTTTATACCTCTTGGACCAGGGTCTCCAAGTTCTCCTGGCAGACCTCTGTACCCTGGTGGTCCACGGGCACCTGGGTGTCCTACAGAACCAGAAACACCTGGTTTTCCTGAAGGCCCAGCAGCACCAGGACGGCCCACCATTCCAGGAGCCAGGGGTCTTCTAAGGTTAGCGGCGAGCTGTGCAATCTGATCTGCATGATAAAGAACACCACAAGGTCAATTATCCCGACATACAATCCATTCACTTAGTTGAATTACTTATAGACTTAAGTTAATTAAGATCTTCACCTTCAATCATTGAGCCACAGAGCTCTCTAATGTGCTGTTCACTTGCCAGTTTACCCTAAAAAACAAGGGAAGACAGAGTAACTCAGTGTAAAATCAGAGGAATTTTACAGATTCAAAAACATAGATACATCGAAAAGGACAGTGTTTACTTTAATGTGAAATGGTGCCATCAAATGTGACAGTATATCCTTGACATGTACAGCAATTTTGTGTTTTGTGTAAAGTTAGAATTTAGTCTATGTGTAGGATTGTTGAGTTACAGTAGTGGATTTTTTTTCCCGCACACCTTTAAATTTTTTATGTTTCCAATATTCTGAAATATTTGCAGAAAAATATTGTGTTTCAAAAGATGTGGTTCCATCAGACAAAGACATGCAAATGTTTCTTATGTTTTTGTTTATTGTTTCTAAGGTGGTGGGGGGGGGGGACTGAACTAAACAAGGCAGTCAGAGACAGCAGACCTCCACCAAGGCTTGATTTTTCATTCACACGTGATGTGATGGACCCATAGGTGTTTTTTTAACCTATTTGATGTCCAAAGGTGAGACGATGTGAATGCAAAAAAAACACCAGAGTCTATCTTGTCTAACTCCTGAGATGTGTTTTAGCTGTTGACCTTTAGTGTGACCTTGACCTTCGACCTTCATTGCTGACAATCGAATGGGTTCTTCCTTGACCCATTATCTATCATTCCTGAAAGTTTAATCAAAATACGTTCGGAACTTTTTGCACAATTCTGCTGGCAGACAAATTAATTATTGGTAATTATTGACAGTTTCAACATATCATGTTTATGTTTTTACTAGGGTTGTTACAATTAATCGAGTTAATCGCAATTAACTATTTATTTTTTAATCACAATAATTTTTTGAAATCAGGGTTAATCGTGGTTCCCAAGCATTTTGTCATTTTACAAATACATATTAGGTGCTTTCCCACTGTAGGACTATTTGTAGTTACTATAACCTTTTTAGTTGCTGGAACCTTTTTTCACCCTTTCCACAGCATAGGAACTACTGTACATAGTTCCTAAAACCTTTTTAGTTCTCCAGGAACTATATGACCTAGGTGTTTGGTAATTGGTAGAGCCCAGACCACGCCTATTTCTGCATTTCCTCATCTTGCTGTACCACTATCTTTAAAACTGTCTGTGTAGCGTCAGCTGTGTTATGGAGAAAGTAATAAATATACGGACTGACGTCATGGTTTTGTTTTTGGGTTAATGCTATGAAATTAACATACGTCGTCTCCTAACTCTCTCTGCAAACTCCTCCATTCTTGACATTAGATGCTTGTATTTGACCATAATTACCATTCCTGCATATCCTGTGTGATTGTTGAAATTTTTTTTTTAATGTTTTCCCTGTTTGTCATATCCTATTATGGCAGATGTAACACTACTTGTTTGTTTTTAATGGAAAAAAAACAAACAAAAAAAAAACCCATTTGTACAAACCAAGTCTATTCGTTTTCCTACATTGATAAGAGTATTACAATGAATTTCAATGACACAAAAATGTGCGATTAAATTGTGATTAATCACGATTTACCTATTGTATGTACTGTATGTGATTAATCACAATTAAATATTTTAATCAAGTGACAACACTAGTCACATTTTTCTACTGACACATCCAGCTTTGACTTAACAATGATAATGGAACATAACACAAATACATGGGGTGTCCAGATTTTTTTTCCAACCATTTTACTATATGGGATGTGACATAGGAATTTGAGGTGGGGTAGTGGGGTGGAAGATTACAGTATAAATGAATCTTAATACCACACCTCTTTGAATGTTGGACTTTCTTTTATACAATTCATTTGTTGTTTGGTTTTAATGCTAATAAAGACAAACAAACAACATACTTACAGGTACGCCTGTCCTTCCTGCAATTCCAGGCAGACCTTGCTCACCCTGGAAGCCCATTGCTCCTTGTTTTCCTGGTGGTCCTCTCGCTCCAAGCTCACCCTGTGGACCTGTCACTCCCTTGGGTCCCAGTTCACCCCGTTTTCCACTCTATAATCATCCAAACAAAGTAAGTTATAAAGCTAATAATTCACAAAAAATAAGAAAATCTATTTATTCCACATAGGAACTAAAAGCATCTATAAGCCTCTGATTTGGAAGCAGACTAAACATTAACCAAGGAACAAATGGAGTCTGCTGAGATGGTGCGTGGGCAGATTGAAATGGCATCTTGTTGCTTGATTATTTTACTCCAATGAGCACAGAGAGTGAGGCTCATCACTGTTTCTAATTACACAAATTGTGCAACAACTTAATGTGACTTGTCTCTCCCTTGTGGCAATAACAGTGAACGGGCCAATAATGCTAAAGCACTAATACCTATCTCTAATTAATCCTATTAAACTTGGAATGTGAGGCAGCCTCATGTGTAGTGACTGTGACAAGTGGGCAAATAGCTCAGAGCTAGACACCAGTTTGTAATGTTTAGTGAGGGAGGGAGTTTGGAACAAATTTCTATGGCTAATGACACCCGCAGAGAGCATGTGGTGTAACTATACTAATAGACGGACATCTCCTCCATGTAAAACAAAAAAAAGGATAATTTCAACAGCTTTGAGAACATGGAAAAACAAAATAGAAAACTAGCACAGAGCAGAGGGTGAATAAAAAAAATGTATCTAACTTACCTCTCCTTTTTGACCAACTGGACCAAAAGGGCCCTAAAAATGAAGATATAAGGAAGTTAATGTTAAAATAAATGATAGGCTTGTTATTGTAACTGTGAATGCAATACTTACAGGTTCTCCATTCTCTCCAGGGAGACCGTCACTTCCTGCTACACCCTAAGGATGCAATATATTAATTTAGTTTATGGCACAATTATATATATAGCTGAAAAATCATTATATGAAATGTCATTTCATAAGTAGAAATGGACTGATTGAAATAAAAAGAGGCCCTGGGTTTAAATAAATGTAACCCATATAGACCCAAACAGCCACTGGCAACCAAAACCATCTTCCAATCTAAAATATTTAATAAATTCCAATCCACAAATTCTATCAATACATGTAAATAATTGGTGTAAAATGCATTTTTATCTTTTCATATAACATCTTCTATAACAGTGGTTCACCAGTAAAACCCACGGAGTGAATGTCGACACTTGTTTTTTTGTTCAGTTAATGATAATAGACATAAATGCTGATGAAGTCACTTTTTCTTCGGTTTTCTCTACTTCTGATTCAATACCATTCAACTTTAATCTGAGTTTTTATCAACATCTACATGATCAGTACAATAAATATTGGAAAATATTTAATTTTCACATTAAAAAAAACCTAAATGTGTAGGACAGTGTCATAATAAACCACTTAAGAAAAGTTACATAGAAAGAAATATTACATTTTGTAATTCCCAGCAAAGTAGCATTGGGTCTTTATGGGTTAATCATGTCTTAAACTGTTAAATACACAAAAGTCTTCCATAGGACACTCAGTGGGGCCACATTTATGTTTGACCAGCCTCAGCTTTGACATAGAAATATTTACCATGTCGCCTTTAGCTCCAGAAGCTCCAACTGGACCCTATACATATATATTTTAAAAAAAAAAAAAAAAAAAAAAAAAAAGGAGAAAGAGACTGAGTTATTAAATGAAAGAGCCATGGTGAGTTATTTGACTGGTGGAGGGCAGGCTGTGGAGAAGGAAGAGAAGTGAGGTGGGCTGGTTCAGGGGAACCAGGAGGTGTATAAAGACCAGCTTTGTTCTGTCCCCAGATTATGAACAAGCGCCTGCTTTGTGTCTGTCGACTCCTGGCTGTAGTTTGAGTTCATACCACTAGGACTGAGATGGGAAGACCTGCTTATTGATAAACCACACCATGAGCACAACTTCCCAAGTGTATTTCTGTCATTTGTAGCCGAAAACATGTCATCAGACAACACACAAATAAGACATAATCACCTAAAGAGTAACTTGTAACTCAGATATACAGTAAGAACTTATGTTTAGACAATAGGTCTTGAAAATCTTATTTCAAGAAATATTACCCAGATGATTTTCGCTTGTTTCATTGGCAGATTTTTTTTCCATGAATTGAATTCCTTGAATTAAGCAAAAAAAGAAATAAATAAAAAATCTGCCTATCTAACAAGTGAAAATCATCTTGGTAATATTTCTTGAAACAGGATCTTATGTCTGATTTACAAGTTACTTTTTAGGTGATTATGTTTTATTTTAACTTTCATAAGATATTTTGACTAGAAATGAGAAAAAAAAACACTAGACATATATGTATTGTTCCATTTTATATTTGCTGCTATTATAACTTTACATCTTGGGATTTCATTGGATCACACATGTTATACTCACCCTGTCACCAAACTCCCCACGGATTCCTGTTGGACCTGGAAGACCTGGATCCCCCAAGGCTCCTTTCACCCCCTGTGATAAATAAGACACACAGTCAAGATTCAAGAGGTTTATTGTCACATACACAGTAAAAAAATAAAATAAAAAAAAACCCACACAGGCTTGATATTATGCAGTGAAATTCTTCGCTTCTCATCAATGTGATAAAAGTAGTAACAGTAAGTGCAGTTAAGAAATACTGTGACTAGACTAAAACTAAACATACAGTGCAAGCAAATGCTATTTCTGTACAATCTAAAATGTAAAGTTCAGACTGTAATAAATAAATAAATAGATGGAAAAAAAAGAAGTTTGAGGTAGGCAGTGGTATGTAGCAGCAGCATGATGTGTTCAGTGGTTATTGGTATTAGTCACTAAATTAACTAATAATTAACAGTAGTTTGTGACATTATGACACTGACCTGGAAGCCCTTTACTCCCAAAGGCCCAACGTGGCCTGCGACACCGATTCCTCCCTGTTGGAAACACATATAGTCATATCATCCTATAAGAAAAAAGTGGTCTTAGTTCATGTCATTTTCTCGCTCACAAGTCTTGAATCTTTGCGATGTGATCTACTAGATGTGATGGGTCTTTGATGTGTGATTATGTGCAAAGGGTGTGATATCAGCATGTTAATTCCTACGCTCTCATGAGGATTACTTTGAAGTAAATTTACGTCTGGCTTCAGAGATTCTCTTTTATCATTTTTTTCTTCAGTGCAGGGTCAGATATGAACAACAAAGGCCCCTCTGTGTATGAACCCCCCCCCCCTTTTTTTATGAATATCCTTAGCGAGCCACTGAATCAGCAGCTGCACTTAAAGGAGCTGAAGTTTCTTACCCTGCTGTTTCACTTCTGGCATCAAAATCATTGGGTGAATATTTTACTGCTCAGTGTTCCTATCTGTGATGCGTCTTGTACATCAACCATGTTTCAAGGGATTTCAAATTAGCTGTTTTTTTTTAGACTTCAGCTACAGCTAAGGCTCTCTGTGAGTAAATTGGTTATGTTTAAGAGATGACCATCTGTATTGCTGGAAGTCTAATGATATGTCTTGTAAAAAGGGGAAAGATTATGATTAAATACCCT
Source organism: Siphamia tubifer (assembly GCA_020466265.1). Lineage (NCBI taxonomy): Eukaryota > Metazoa > Chordata > Actinopteri > Kurtiformes > Apogonidae > Siphamia > Siphamia tubifer. The sequence goes on from CM035789.1 coordinate 16,310,738, forward strand.
GTAATAACTAGATGTGATTCAAGCTTATTTAGCAAAAGTAGCAGTACAGCAGATATATACACATCTCCAGTGTCAGCTCTAACTTACAGCCACTCCTCTGGGTCCTGCTATTCCTCTCTCTCCTGGGATGCCAATCTCACCCTGAGGGCAGAGACCAATGATTGTGTTAAAAAGTTTGGAGAGGAGATGCAACATAGTTCAAGTTCCATGTTGGTTTAATGACATGCCAGGCTGTAGCACAAGTAATACCCCGAAAGCCCATCAGATACATACAGGAATACCTGGCTCTCCAGAGGGTCCTGTCTCCCCAGGCTTCCCTGGATCACCCTGGGAGGAGAAAACAATTGTCAACCATTGTCGAACCAAGGTTATAAAATTAAAGTGCAGTGTTATTTTGCTGTAATACTTACAACTCCTCCTTTAGATCCTTTTACACCAGCCTTCCCTTGCAAACCCTGGAATAAAAGGGAGCTAATTTAGGACTGTTCCTCACACATGTAACCTTAGAAAATATGCAGCAGCAAGAGTAGGCATTACAGCTGCTCCACGGAGAGTCAATTAAAGATTTTTTTTTTTTAGCATCACAAACTTCACACAAAAAGTCTAGTTTCTTTAAAAAAAAAAAAAAAAAAAAAAAAAAAAAAACTTACAGGAAGTCCATTGGGTCCTTTCTCTCCAACTACCCCATGGCGTCCGGCATCACCCTATAAACACACAAAACACACGAGCCTTGATCTGGGCATTGATGCTCACGTGATGAAAACAGAAAACATTCAAGAATTAAAGGCTGAACTTACTTTCTCACCATCCAGTCCAGGTGTACCGTCTTTGCCGTCTCTACCAGGAATACCCTGTGGAATAAAATAAACTATCAGTGATGTGGAATAAATGCTGATGTGCAGTGTATATACATTAAATATATATTTTACTTACAGGCTCCCCTTTGGGTCCAGCTCCACCCGGGGCTCCTTTGGGACCGATTTTACCCTTTTGAAGACACATCACCTGTTAATTTCTGTCTCTATTTGACATTTATCATACTGATTGTCACAATAAAAAGTATCTTACTCACAATTTCTCCTTTGGGACCCCTAAATCCCTGTGGTCCTTTTTCTCCAGAATCACCCTGGAAGCATCAGATGAAACACATACAGCTATTCATTGATGGGACCAATGGTCTTTTCCAGCTATAGACTATTACCACCAGTTGCTTTTCATGTAAAAACTCTCGCAAACAAGGAGTAACTCACTGTTTTTCCAATGATGCCAGCAATACCAGGTTTACCTCTGAAGCCAGCCAGACCCTAGAGACAGAATGTAAGGAAAAAGTTCATCTGTAGTTTGTGCATCGATTGAAAATATCTGAGTAAGAAATTAAGGTCTTCATGAAGGTTGCTTACTCTGTCTCCTACACCTCCCATGGGGCCTTGCAACCCCCTCAGACCACGCGGGCCCTAAAATACAACATGGGAGCATTTTGAAGGCCATGTCGACACAATAAATAAAAATTTATAATAAACCACTTTGCACGTTTGATATGTCCTATGGGATATCAGAGTGAATTGTTTGCCTTTTAATTACCTGCAGACCCACAGTGCCGGGAATACCAGGTGGGCCAGGTGGACCAGAATCACCCTGCAGATACAACAAGACACTTAGTATACAGCGATTAAAAAAAAACTAAACTAAACAGTTAGATAGACAACAGAGAACTTCCATAAACAATAAACGTACTTTTTCTCCATCTTTTCCAAGTTCTCCCTTATCTCCTTTATGTCCTGTGTGACCCTACATGAAACAAAAATTAACACTAAGGGTCAAAGGTGAGCATTGACCTGTGAGTGGAAGTAGACATGAGTGATTTTAAACACATTGGGCAACAGATATATAAAGATTTTTACCTTGAATCCTGGCATCCCAGGGGGGCCGGGGGGACCAGGTGGGCAGATTGCAGGACACTATCCGGGACAAAAAAAGACAAAGCACTGAAAAATATAAACTGTTTTCAAAGGATGATTCTTCTTTGACCGGCATATCATAGTGTGAGCACAAGAGCAGGACTTACCAGAAGGTCACCACTTAGATCATGAAGAGTTCCAGGAAGACCCTGAGACAAAGATGAACAAGAGACAGCAGGGTTTTTTTTTTTTTCTCCTCATGTCAGTCCTTTTGTTTTTTGTTTTTTATATGTGGTAAAGATGCATCCATAAATCTTAGGAGTCATTCAACAAAGAATCCACTGGGTGGCAGTGAACAAAAATACATGACTGTATTGTTCAGTCTCAGTAGGAAAATGTACAATCTAAAAATAAGTGTACGTACAGGGGGGCCATCAGTACCAGGAGGTCCGGGAAGACCTGGAAGACCCTCAGCACCCTGATGAAGAAAAATGTAAAGAACAGAAACTAAATTAAGCAATTAATATTCACTAATGTGTCATTTAATATTTTGGTGCATATGTTTGAATGATTTTAACCTGAAATTGACTCTGACACACACACACACACACACACACACACTATTACTGCATGATTACAGCTTCGCCTGATGCTGACATAAAATCCTGTTTGAACACTAACATCTTCACACTGTGTTTTAGATTCTGGCAAACATATTTAAGAGGAATATTACTTCACAGTCTGAAACCACTGTCCTACTCCTGCATTGTATGTACATGTACTTCTGAAAAAGCACATGGATTTCTGCAAATGTGTGTGCAAATAATATGCAAATCAATATATTTCAAGCTTTTATTTGTTTTGCTAATTAGGACTTGCAGCTTTAGAAAACTCACTTAAAAGCAATACTCCCAATTTTCTGAGTTTTTAATAAGTTGTAAATCATAATCAGTAAAAATTACAACTAATAAATGCTTGAGATATCCCACATTGCATGTCATGAGTCTAGAAAAAGTGTTGGGTACATCTTTTATGTTGGATTTCCTGAATAAAACAGCTTTTACACAATATTCAAATTTTTCGAGTAGTACCAGTAATTTAGGCAAATATCACACATTTAAAACAGGGCTCTACATGGAAAAGACTATTGAATATCTAAGATTAATATCCCTCACATTCATTATTAAGTGGATATAACTATAACAATAATTGAATTTTTTCCATCTTCTTCTTTTTAATTGAAGGTAGAGTAAATTATATACATATACAGCAACAAAATGTATTATAAGAATAATACATTTTTAATTTGGGAGATAACTTGGATACTTACTGCTGGACCTTGGGGTCCGACTCCGCCCGGCAACCCATTGGTTCCAGGTAGCCCCTGGAAACAAAGCAAATTGGATTTTGGAGTAATCTTTACATTTGATAATTATACATATTCAGCCCCAAATCCCCTATAAAAATAAGAATAAATAGTTTGAATGTATGAGACAAACACACTGCTTTCCATTTTCAGCACAAAAAGATAGTGCTTTGTACTCACTGCTGCTCCTGGTCTCCCTCTGCCCTACGGAAACACAGGAAGGCAAATTAAGTCACAAACACCAAAAAGATTATCCAACTCACCCCAAGATGCTAATATCAACCACATTTTTAATACTGCAATAATTACATTAGAGGAGTTTATCACACTGCTACTTTCATCTGTGTTCCCATCATCATTTCTTTATCTAACAGCTGGTAAAACAATTGTACATGTGATATGAAGTAACTCCTGCGCATGTACTTACAGGAGGTCCAGGTGGTCCAGGAGGCCCAGCTTCACCCTGTGGAGATACATCCCACAAAATCAGACAACTGAAAAACAAATATTCCAACAAATGAACTTTTATGCTTAACCCTATGTGGAAACAATAGGTATTTAAACGTTTTCCTTTGCATACTTTACTAATATATACACATAGCTATACTCTGCTGTATAAAAAGAGTGATGATAATTCTGTATGTTTATCATACATAGTGATAGTTAAGACTTTTGTTTGAGTCTTGTTGATTTATATGACTTATTTAACAGTACTTATTTTTCTAGAGATGCGATTTGCAACTTGTATTTTAAGTGAACAAAATGTAATTATCTTGACAACTATAGCCTTTTCTTTAATCCATTAATATAAAGCAGTCAACATAACTATGGCAGGGACTTCTAAGCATTATGATTCATTATACAACTTTAACTAACCTTAGTTGGCTGACATGTACATTTACAGTTTCTTACAATAAACAAATAGTTCAACTCCTTCATTTCCATTTCTGTCCTTCTGTTTTTACATCCACCTTGCCTGACCCTTTGTTTACCCCTCGCAGCTGTATTTGTGTTGTCTGAGAGGTGAGAAGCCAAAAATAAACAGTCCCATTGCACTGATGTTAGATTTATTCAATACATTCCTAAATGTGCAATTAAAACAATGGGCTCAGAAAACATGAACGTTTACCCAAGAGTTTACTCAAATGAGTTTATAATAGTAATATTGCTCTTGGATTCATAGCCATCATTATTTACGTGGCAGTAATTAAGGTGAAGCGAGCTTATACCCTGTTGTACCTTAGCATCAAAGTCCATCGGCGTTATCTTATTTGCTGTGTATGGTTCTTTGGCTTGACTCTCAGGTTTGTGAGGCGGCTATAACTGTGTAGTAATCTGAGTAATTAGGGACACCAGTTGATGCACGCTTCCTCATAAGGCTGGCTAATTAGTTCAACTGCCCGGGGCTTTATCAGTCTTGACAGTAAATGTGCAGCCGTACAGAAGAGTCCCCTGAATCTTTATTCCTGATTCTGTAAAATCTTATGTTTGTTGCAGGAAATTAAAGTCTTAATATCCAGCCCTGTGGAGCTGCTTGTTTAATCATAAAATTCAGCCGTGGTTTGAACCTAAATGTGCGTCTGTCTTGTATCTCTCAGAGGATAATTCTCATTTCCCTCTGCATCAGGAGCAACAGATCATCATCCCCTAGAGTCTCACAGATTTGTAGGAAACAGTACGCATTCCGGGCCGGATTAGGGGAAACTGCAAAAATAAATCCGATTTTGATCCCTCATTAAAAATATTCCCACCAAGAAGGTGAGCCAGCTTGACAAATGTAAGCTGACAGAGAAAACACAGACTTAGTCTTGATTAGAGCCTCTTAAAAGATTTTTGCACAGCCACATCCAAACATCACGTGTTTCAGTGTTTCATGCTAGTAGGTCTACCATAGCATAGCATAGCATACCATACCATAGCATAGCATAGCATAGCATACCATACCATACCATACCTTAGTTTAGCATACCATACCATACCATACCATACCGTACCATACCATACCATACCATAGCATACCATAGCTTAGAATACAATACCATACCATAGCATAGCATACCATACCATACCATACCATACCATACCATACCATACCATACCATACCATACCTTAGTTTAGCATACCATACCATACCATACCATACCTTAGTTTAGCATACCATACCATACCATACTATACCATACCATACCATAGCTTAGAATACAATACCATACCATACCATACCATACCATACCATACCATACCATACCATACCTTAGTTTAGCATACCATACCATACCATACTATACCATACCATACCATAGCTTAGAATACAATACCATACTATACCATACCATACCATACCATACCATACCATACCATACCATACCATACCATACCTTAGTTTAGCATACCATACCATACCATACTATACCATACCATACCATAGCTTAGAATACAATACCATACCATACCATACCATACTATACCATACCATACCATACCATACCATACCATATCATCTTTATTTCTAAAATCGCTTTAAAACAGACACAGCCAACACAAAGCGCTGCACACTATAAGGCATAAAACACAACAGAGAAAGCAGAACAAGGTAACAAAATAAATCTAAAAATACAATAAAAAGTGCTAAAACTACGCATAAAAAAAATAAAAACTATCATACATACATTTACGTCTTGAGTAAAAAGTCAGACAAATGGAACTTACAGCTTCTCCTGCAGGTCCATCCTTCCCAGCAGGACCATCAGGACCTGTCAAACCCTGAAGACACAATAAAACAGTTAACTCGAGTGCCTTCAACTAGATCACTGGTCCTCAAGCGCTGGTATCCTGCATGTTTTAGATGTATCCCTCTTCCACCACATACATGCTAAGCCTATCATCAAGCTCTGCAGAAGCGTGATAACCACTGTCAGCTGTGCTGGAAGGAAGAAACATCTAAACCAGGATCAGAACTGGTGACCTCTGAACTAGATTATCATTTAAATTTCAGTTTCAAACCTATCCTACTGTTATTGAACACTTACATCAACTCCTGGAAGTCCGGGCAGACCTGGTTTTCCTGGTCCTCCTGGAATTCCTGCTTTTCCTTTGGGACCCTTAAAAAATTCACACATTACATATCTTGCAAAATGAAATGTTAATGTGAAGTCTTTTTCATTGTGTGCATTTAAAGTTAGTGTAATAAGAAAATACAGAAATGCTGCATTTGTAGTCAATTTAAAGTGAATATAAATATACTTTATAGTTGATTATACAAATTGGATTGTGTCAGGTGACTTACAAAACAGCATGTATTTTGTGTGAATGCTTTGTGTTAATGGTAAATGGACAGAAAAAGTGTGTTAAAGCATAGGAAGCATAATTGATTTGATTATTAGTCTGTATAAAGAGGGTGGGATTTTATGTTTTACTTCTTCCCGCTCCTTTTTGAGTGCAACATTTTTTTTGTTGAGCATGTTGGTTGATACCTTGATGTTTTTTGATGATTTTGTGCTTGAAATAAAATTGAAGTGAACTGAATGTATGTGATCTTAGACAGTAATGCTGGAGTACTTACTGCTTTTCCTGGTAGTCCAGCAGGGCCAGGTTTACCCTGTCAATCACACAACAACATAAGCAACATTTTATTATGGTCGCCTTTCTTATCTCTTATTGTGTCATCACTTCCTTATTGTCTCAGTACTGCCTTTTTTTTGTTTTCCATATGGCGGTGAGGTAATGGTGGGCAAAATAAACTTCAGCTTCAGCCCTAAACCTTTTTGGTCAAGCAATATATTGATCATGTGTACATATGTGTGTTGCCTGCCTTGTGCTTTTCTGTTTGTTTTGTATTATGGCCGAAATAATTAAAATAAAATAAATAATATGAAAAATAAATAAATAAATATATATATATATATATATATATATATATATATATATATATATATATATATATATATATATATATATATATATATATATATATATATATATATATATATATATATAATATTATTATTAAAAAAAAACAGACTGCTTTTGGGGGTATTTAGTTTTTTTGGGTTTTTTTTTCCAATGTTTCTGCTTCTCTCGCCTGTCTCAATATATAATGTGTAAGATGCAATGTTTAGATTCTACAGCCACTGAGTAAAAGCAAACACTGTTAAATTGACCTGCCGCCTACTGGTCACATGATAAAAGCCTCCGTTTGGTTTGGACGAGGGGGGATGAAGGTGCAGGGAGGAGGTGTGAGGTGTAACTCTAGATGGTCTCACAGGGTTGGGGAATGCATGAATGGGTCCTCTGTGTGCCTTACTTTGCCAGAGAAACAAAAATATCCACAACTAAAATAGACAGAATTTTCCTAAGATGAATGTACAAAAAAAATCCTTTTTCTTTACTGTCACTTTTGCATCAGTAAAGTTGATATAAATCAGTTTATCAATCAATGATTAATGAATGAATAAAGTGTGTCTGTGGGGGTATGTTGATGTGTTTAGTTGGATTTAAAATAATCCAATTTCCACTGTTGAGTTTGGTTTGGTAAAATATGACATATCCTGTGAACAAACTGGAGGGTGAAATAAGAGTGTAGTGTATTTATCTGGTCCATGTCTCAGTCGAACAAGATTTACTAATGAAAAAAGCCTGATTCATATCATACAGAAGTAGTTAATATTAACCAGTTACTCAGAAGTACAAGCTATGATCCCGTTATTAAAAGGTTTAATGGGCAATGATTAGTGTTTCTTATCTTCTTTACCAGTACAGCTCATTTTTTGTTTTCATTACACTCCTAAACCCTGCCCATCTGACAACCATGATCATTATTTAATACCTGTAGGAGGGGTTGTGGGAGGAGTCACTCTGATAAAATCCAACATCTAGACACAGTTTAGCCACTTTTATATGTTAAGAAAACATTCTCTCAAAAGGATGTTTAAAGAGAATTTGAGCAAACAACTTGAAAAATACTCAAAAGAAACTGAAGTATGCTCTTTGATTATTATTTTCATACATTTTAATGTCATTTAAATTATTTAAAATAGGGATGTTTATCCAAAATGAGAGAGCAAACCAATTAATTCATAGCAAGGAATGTCTACTTGCAGCATTTGGCCTTCATGTTGGTCTTGATTCCAAAACTGACTCCTGCCACTTTGGTTTCGAGTAAAGAAACCATCAGAGTGCGATCAACTCACATCAGTGCCATCCCTTCCTGGTGGCCCTGGAGGTCCAGGGGGCCCGGAAGCTCCTCTGGGGCCTGGCCTCTGCAATGCACAAATTATCACACAAATTCAGCTCCTTTTTCTGAAACATTTGCAGCTTAATAGATAAATAGATCACTTTGTTAATCCCCAAATGGTGAAATTAAAATGCTATGGACTCATAACACTCATCACACAGTATAAAAAAACACATTATCACTATGAACTGCTACAGACCCTGTAATATTAGTGCAAAAGTTAAATAGCAATTTCAAATAATGTTACCAAATATAAACACATAAAATGTTGAAAACCACAAACTATTAAACATTCCTTTGAAACAGTCCACACAAATAATACCAAGCAGCTTTTTTTTTTTTATTGTGATAATAAACGTTAAAACAGAATGAATTAAAATATAGAATTTGGGCTTGAATAAGAAAACAAAACAGCATTAAGTCAATTTAACATTTCTGGTATACATAGTTTGAAACAACTGCAATTCAATGACTATATAATGACAATATTGTGTGTTAAGATCAGAAATTCTCCCATTATGAACAAGTGAAAAGCTGTGAGAGAATTTAATAAATAGACAAACAGGTCAAGAATCTAACTCACGGTTCATTTGACTTAAATAAACTATTTTCACTAAGGATACTTCAAATAAACTGCAGGGCTGCCTCAATGAGAGGCTGAATGAACAGAGGTAGCATTGTCTGCTTCTGCATGATCTCCAATCCACACATTCCACAGGTTCAGAGAAAACATAACCCCGACTTCTTCAACTAGTGTGAGTCACCTGCACACAATTAGAGTGATACTGCAAAAAAATAAAAAAATAAAACAGAATAAACAGAAAAAAAATATGTCACTCCGAGTGCTTCTCTACGTAATTGAAAAAGAAAATGCACTTGAATGCACCATTTATAGCTGATAACTTTCAAAGAGCCTAAGACTTGCAATCAAGGCCTTCATCAGCTGTAACAGACATCATCATCATCATCATCACACTCATAAACCATCAGATGGATCTAACAGAAACGGTCCAGGGGGACACCTGATCACAGATGGATGGAGGAGCCCCTTACCTGAGCTGAGGACGATGTCAAAAGCTGGAACAGTAAGAGCACCCACAGAGCAGAGAACACGGCCATGGCACCCCACGCACCCGAGTTCACACGGAAAAGTTCAAAACCCCGGTTCCCAGTCCTGGCTCAGTCCCCCCCAGACGCAGTCTTCCTTCACCTGACGGCGCACAGCTCCTGAATGGAGTCCTGTTTGGTTCCAGATAAACCCGAGCCTCCAGCCGAAGGGGCTGAACTCAAAGTGGCGCACCGCACACGGGGGTGAGGGGGGCCACGGTGGGTCTGCACACGGATGGAGGATGAGGGGACAGCACTCCGGACCAGCAAAGTGGGCTGAGCTAAACATGTTAAAGGTGCGGCTGCTGGGGTTTGGACCAATTAATATATACATACAGATACATTGATTTACATCTTGTTACCCTTCACTTGGCAACAATGTACACACTCCCGGCACTCATCTACATACTGTAAATCTATCTATCTATCTATCTATCTATCTATCTATCTATCTATCTATCTATCTATCTATCTATCTATCTATCTATCTATCTATCTATCTATCTATCTATCTATCTATCTATCTATCTATCTATCTATCTATCTATCTATCTATCTATCTATCTATCTATCTATCTATCTATCGCGGAACCTTTACGACTCCTCGCGAGAAAGTCACCTGGGCCTCTCTGACCAATCAGCACTTGCCATTCGGCACGGAAACCCAATCACGTTTCTCATATTATCACCTGTATTAGTTCGTCGCTGTGGTTCAATCAGTTAGAGTAACGGTGACGATGGAGGAGAAGCGGCTGCAGGTCCGTTTAAAATTAATGTAAGTTCTTTTACATCGTTCTGTGAGTTCATACTTAATGTTTACTTTGTAATGTTTAGGAGTTGTTTACCCGAACTGTGTTAAAGAGCACCTGTGTGAAGTGTATTGATTATCTGAATCTAAATGCTGTTGTTGGTGTTAGCCTAGCCATGCCTCATTGGTTTTATATGGACGTGGTTAGCTGTATTAGCCTTGTGATTAGCTTCTCTTTTTGAAAATGTTAATGCCGTTTCTATAAAAATGTGACTTGTAAATTAATTTTATTTTGTAAATCTATTATTTATTTCTTTATTTACAAGTCACAAATTAAGTTATTTGTAGATCAATGTTCATATTCTTTTTGTTCATTTTTATTCTAACTCAGTCTAGGTAACTCACTTAGACCTACAGTACTTTTACTTTATTTCTTGATTGCTTACACAAAATTCCTTGTATTTAAGACACAATTGCCACAACATGTCACTCATGCACCAACCCCTTAATCCAGGGGTGTTCAACCCTGGTCCTCGAGAGCTACTGTTCTTCCAACACACCTGATTCAAATGATGAACTCCTTATCAAGCTCTGCAGAAGCCTGATAATGACTGTCAGGTGTGTTGGAAGAGGGATACATCTAAAACATGCAGGATGGTATCTCCAGGATTGAGCACCCCTGCCTTAATCCAATTGTGCTGAACTACAAGCACAATTCCTGCTTTTCACTCAAACTGCTGTTCTAAAACACACTTTTCAAAACATTACACACAGTTATCTGCATTTGGCACAAGTTTATGAGGTATGCTTTCAGAAAATGTATGTTAACAATCAAGAAAAACTGACAATGCTTTTGTTTTAGGGAGAACGTTTCTGCCATAAAGCAATTGGATGGTCACCATTGAAGGGAAATTGCGGTATGAAGTCAGCCAGCTGCATGATTTCATCAGTGCCTTTGTGGTTTTCTTTGGATCATTTTATGTGTTCAATTTGGAGTACCAAGAGGCAGCTTCAACAACACTGGAGATGGTGCAGAGGTTGGTCACCACATAACCTGTACATGACTGTGACATATTTACCTCCGCCAAGGAGGTTATGTTTTTGCCGGTATTGGTTTGTTTGTTGGTTTGTGTACAACATAACTCAAATTTATAGATTGATTTTGATGTGTATGGTGGTAATAGGGAGATCAAGAAATTCAACTAAACTACAAGCACAATTTCTACTTTAGACTCACATTTCAGTTCTAAAACGCGCTTTTTTCCCCCCAAAATACTACATACAATTCTCTGCATTTGGCACAATTTTCTTGAAGAAACACACTGTCCTTGAAAATTCTAAACTCAACTCCCCGACTTTATAAACTTCCTCATCAAATAGGCAAACAAATGTCACACAGTTTTGCACTTAAAGTAGCAATCAGCGCTTTATAACACAGGGCAACAGGTCAGCTCTTCTGTTTTGGAGCAATAGATGCCAACATTGGAAACGTAGGCAGAGCTAGAGTAGTGAAGACGGACAGGATGAGGATGGCAAAGGATTCCATTTCATGGAAATTGTGCCTAATGCAGAGAATTGCATGTAGTGTTTTGAAAAAGCGTAGGTTTTTTGGTCAGTGTTACACTTACCACAGACAGTACATAAGTGTGGTGTAAAATATTTTAGAAAACGGTTTTTATACTTGGAACACACAAATGCACAATAACAAATATCTGAATATTGAATTTTTACATATTGTACATTTCAAACACAAAGCTACAAATACTCGGTAGGAATTCACTAGAACATACATTTCCCAAATAATTGAATACTTTATTTTTTAAAGTCACTTCACAGACAACGCTGTACTACTGCTCTCATTGAGTACTGAATTGACATGCAGGACTGCAATTTCTCATTTTGGCAAGTCTGAATGATGGATTCTATAGTGAACCTGCTCAAATGTGGCTCGCTCCCTGTTATACCATGGTTGACCACATGGTCATCCAAAGTGGCTCAGATCCTATTTGTGTTCAGAGTATGAAAACGATATTCTAAAATATTTTACAATGTAAGTATGTGCCCTCTGTAGTAAGCCTAACACTAAACCAAAAAATGCCTAAGTCATTATGGTGAATGGAAAATAAGTCTCTTCCATTTCTATCTGTAACGCATTGATCATATTGTTTTACATTCCAGTAAGTTCATCAGTGTTTAACTGTTTTTTCTAAATATTCTTTTCATATGATGGTTTGTGTCATTTGACAACAAAATAGCATTTTGAGAAGATGGTACTTCATTTTGAATGAAGTTTGATTTTGCAGGAGAAGTGAGATGTTGACCATTGTGTATGAGTTTTTTTTTTTTATTTGTGTGTAGAGGTCTGAGAGTATGAGGCATGCTTTCAGAAAATGTGTGTAAGCAATTGAGGAAAAACTGTAAGTAGCTTTCATGCCAGTTTTATTTCTTACTTGGTGTCAAAAATGCCTCATAACAAAGAATTTAATCAAGAATGTGAATGCTTGATGCATTTTTGATTTCCTGCTTTTTCAATTCATGCTGATGGCAGAACTGCGGTAAATATTACAGAAATTACATATCAACCAAAACATAAGATATTATGTAAAAGGAATTGATAAAATTATAACATTTTAGAAAGTCTGTTGCCTGCAGCAAGATGAAAAATGGTCATCTTCATCCAAGTCAACATTTTACATGTGACAGTTCATATGCACCGTTCTTCTTAATGTAAAAATGATTTCATCAGGGTAAACCCAGATGAGGGCACAAAATGTGCTGCTAAGCTGGATATAAGCCACAAGACAGGAGCAGTTGTTAAAAGAAAGGTGTCGAGTGTTAATGCTCAGGTCACCACCTTTCTGCAATGGCTGATGGAATTTGAATGGGTGAAATCAAACTAGGTATACAGTGTCTTTTTGTGGCTGTGTTTTTGTTTTTGTTTTTATAAATTTGTCATAAGATGTGGTCTCATCTTCATCTAAGGCACTGCTGACCATGAACACAATGTGCTAATACTGCAAAATAAGCTATTTTAGTTCATATGTTTGTGAAAAACACACACGAGAAATCCAAAAAGCTGTATGCAAAACTCTGTAAACCTTTGGGATATATGACTTGCTAAACAGTCTTTTGGAAAACAGTCTTTTGTTCTGTTTTTTGCCTTATTTTCAGGATGTCTGGTGTTGTTTTCGGTTCATCTCTATGAATGGTGGTCATTAAACCATTGAAAGACTAATAAACTTGGGAGTTATTTTTATCTTGCAGGGATGGCAATGTTTCCAGCACCTGAGACATCAAAGTAGACACAAATTATGTTCCCCCGACTGTACCTCATTACAGGAGAGTGGGTTAATGGTGACCCGAGTGCTCATGGCAGGACATTACATTTGAGGTTTTGCTCTCCAAACAAAGCATGCTATGTATACACCAAACCTACCACAGAGCTCACTGACATTTCACAATTGTACTTGGAGAATAGAATAGATTGGTGAAATGCATAATCAATTGCCTACAAACAAAACACAGCTCTGGGTGCCTTCCAAACACAACGAATGCACCCAACTCTATTCTGAATTGCAGTTGAGGGAGCATCATGATTTGTAGCTGGTTTAATATCTCAGGTGCTGGACAGCTTGTAATCACTGCAAGACAAAAACTAAGTTGTAAGTTTATCATTTCAACAGGATCATGACCACCATGCATAGAGATGTATAGAAAACCCATAGACACATAGGCATTCTCTCCAGACATCCTTAGAAAGCAGCTTAATTGAAAGAATGGGCTTTAAAGTATAACTCCTGTATATATCGAATTCACATTTACCAGATTGAGTTTATTCCTGGCAAAAGAGGGTCAAACCAGAGATCAATGTCAAAGGTTCACTTACTTTGGCACATAGCATTTTAGATGTCTCATTTTCAACAAATGTACAAAATGGTTTATTTTGCACTATTGGCTTTAGCACATTGTGTTCACCTTCCCTGGTGACTTGGATGAGGATCACATTTTATGACAAATTTATTCAGAAAACCATGAAATTCCAAAAGGTTCACATACATTGTGTTGCAGCTACAGGTTAGGTATTAATGTGGATCAGGCTGTGCATGCTGATTAAGACTGAATGTCATTTCACCCTTTAGTCCTATCCCTTACACCTTCAAATGAAGCTATAAGACGTTGGGCTTGAAAAGCAACCCCTATAAATTGGGACACTCAAACACTCGCCTATGTCATCACTTCGCTCTGACAGTTGTTGCATAACTAGAAATGATAGCTCTAACCAGAAGTAAACAAACATGTCTGCTGCTGTAGTTGTCACATTCTCCTGGGATGTGTGGATATTTTTACTAATATCTGCATCAAATCTGATTTTCTTGTTTTTTTTTCTTCCCCATGTGTGTTTTATAGAGAAAATGATCATTACACGTTGTGACAATATCAAACTTATACAACAGTTATCACAACTTAAAAATGATTATGACAAAATACTACATTTGTGTACTTTGGTAGAGGCTGCCATTTTTTATTTTTTAATGATTCGCATTGTATCCTGGGAAATTTGTCGTACCTCTCAGTTTGGAGTCTGCCTCTGGAAAATCTCCTTTTGAAGGGGTGTAAAGCCCTTCCCCTCTGCGTTAACGTGAATTGAGATACCCCTGCACCTGGATGTGCAAAGCAGAGGGTAAGGGGTGAAATGAGATTCAGCCTGTAACTTCTGTTCAACAAACTCTTATAACTCCTCATCTTCATTTCCTTTTCAGACAGGAGCCACTCCAACCAGAGCTGGGCACAAATACTCTAATCAAACTCTGTATTGTGACAAACTACAAATGCATGCATCTTTTAATCTTGATTTTTGCATTGTTTTTTTTCTAGTTGTCAAGGTGTTTTCAAATTGTTTAAAATCAATACTCTTTGTAGTAATTTATTTATGAGCATGTAGTGTTAAGTCGGTTTAGCCATTTCTTTAGTGTTGAATGTGATTAACACTATGGGTGTTAGTTCTCGCGTAGTGTAAAACTTTTTTGACTAATTGGTATAAAATAACTGTTACTAGTGTAAAGTTAACTCTGCAAATGTAACTGTAGGTTCAGTGTACATTTTACACTAGGGACTATATATTCACTGAGGTAGTGTTTTAAAAGTCTTTAAATGTTATATTAACACTGGTGATTTTACTGTGTAAGCTCTGAAGAAGCCCGATAATGACCTTCAGGTGCACTGGAAGAGGAATACTGGTAAAAGATGCAGGACCAGGGCTGAGCACCTCTAGGCTACATATATATCAATTTGATCTCAACTGGGTTGGACCAATAAAATAATAGCATACAAGCTTCTAAACAGATAATCCAAACTCGTTCATTTCCTGAACTGAATAATCCTTGAGGGTTTGTAGGGGTGCCAGAGCTTCCATCTACCATGAGCTGAAGTTGAGGTACACCCTGGATATGTTCCCATTTCACTGCCAGATTAAAAGTTGCAGATGAACAACAATTCATTGTCAAATTCCCTTCTTTACCAGTGAACCTATTAGTGTTTGTTTTTGGGGTTGTGAAATGAGGCAAAGTACCCACAGAGAAACTATGCAAATACTAGGCTTACTACTAAATATTTAAAAAATATTAACATTTTATTTATTTTTCTAAAGAAATTTAAGTTTTCCAGGTTATTTAATTAATAAATTCTTAGAAAGCATAGTTTTTGAATGTAAATGTTTCATAATTGAACCCTTTGTTGCATAAATTATGAGAACCTTAGTCAATATTTTTCCCAAGTGTTTTTATTTCTCTTTAGGCATGAAAAAAAAAATCAATGTGATTGAAATCTTTTGAATGAACCTATTTTTTATGGTGTTATAAGAATGTCCTCTCAGCTGGACAGCGTATGTTTCAGCTTGGAACCACACCGCAATATCGGAACAATATGAAATAAAACATTTTAATGCAGTTTTTTGTTGAGGGAGACTGTTAATTACAGTCTAATAACAAGCAATTGATTTACACATGATCATGTAACTGCAGATAGGTATTAAGAACCAAGTTACAGTAATGGTATGAACTGGTTAAGGAACTAAAACAACAAAACCCATGAATGTACAAGAGAACAGCTGTAGAAGAACTGGACACTATGTATCAAAGGGTTAATTTGACTTTTTTTGTACTCGGAGAAAACTTTGGAATCATAATTTTTTCGATATCTTACTGGTCTGGGCCACTTGGGATCTAATTGTTTTGACAGCCCTGCTCTGACAGAAGCATTTCTCCATGGATCTTATTTTACAATGTTGTATAAAAGTACGCCCTAAACTTCAGAAGCCTCAGCCAGGTTTATATTAGTCATTATATAGTTTAATTTTGAGCTTTTTAGAGCACATTTGGCAGTTTTCATTAGTTTTTTTCTCTCTAAATGTTTGGCTTTGTTTAGATTTTCCCATATGTCTTTTTTTTTTATCTTCCTTGTTGTATTCAAATGCAAAATGGGGGGGGGGGGGGGGGGGTACTACTAAAAGAAATCCCATACAGGACTACTGCTTTCATCATTTAGTCTTCATGTTTCCAGGTGTTGAGGACAAGAAGCAGAGTCTACTAGACAAGTGATGAGACATGAAGGACTGTGAAGTGCCCTGATACCACTAGGTAAAATTACTGGAGTGATTCATTTCAATTTTACATTGACAAATACAAAATTTAAAGGAATTTCTTCCATACTTCTAGATGTCTTAGTTTTGTAATCACAAAGTTATAATTTGTTCCTTTTTAAATATAATTGTCACATATTTCAGTTCATGGGAATGTTTTTTTTCTTCCTTTTTTTTTTAAAGAATTGTAGTGAACTTGGAGCTGATAAAATGTGTTAAACATATTTATAATTTTCCAAACGGCAGATTGTTTGAGCATCGGCATCACAATGTATCTGTTTGCAATAGTCACGTCGCACTCCTGCAATGTAGGAGACAAATGAGCTCAACAATTTCTCGTCTAATTTTAAGGGTTCCTGACACGCACTGTGCACATGACAATCATTCTGAACCAGTTTGGAGTGAGTCACTGGCAACAAGACTGGAAAAATTAACAACGTACAAGAGAAAATCGCCAAAAACCAAGGCTCTGTCTGTGCCAGAAAGAAAAGCCACATCAGTTATGTGGAATTATTTCGGCTACAATAACAATGATGAAACACGTATTTTGTGTCGACCACTAATCTGTTTGACCGTTTGTCGGCACCACACAGCTTTTGCATACTCCTGAGGATTTTTTTCATATCACAATATTTATCGCAGGGTTAAAAAATAAACAAAAAATATATAGCAATGTTGTTGTTTTTTTCCCCTAATGTGCAGCCCTAATTGGCAGATCCATAAATAAAGGCTGGCACAGACAATGCAATAACAGAACAGACTAACTGGATGAAAACCATCTTTCTCTACATTCACCCTGAGGCCTGAACAAGTTTTGTTGCATCAGTATCCTTAAGTTCAACATCTTTCTTGGCTCCGCTATGAGTCATGTAACTATACTGAGGCTTAGTTTGTTTGTTTTAAAAATAAAAACTTCTGACTATGCTGCCACACCAGAATAATCAGTCAGGACGGAGGGCAAAAAACGGACTTTAACCAGTGTTGCCCTGACGATGGTTACTCAGACTATGAAGAGGTGAGGATGTTAGCTTGTTGAACACAGAACTATTTCATAAAGGCGTCAGAAAAATAGTAGAACTTTTATTCTTTGTCAACAGCCAGTTATTTAGTCAAGAAAAGGTCATAAAGAATTCAGCACTTTTTGTAAAGTTATTACCTTTTCATTAAATACCACAACTTCAACATTGAGAAGTGAAAATTAAGTGCAATTACAAAAAGCAAAACAAAACAAAAACATCATGAATTTTTAAGACTAATATATCACCTTGGCCCATAACTTGTGGAGGGCTACTTCCATCTTAAATTAACATACAGCAGGCCAAAAAAAATAAAAAAAATACAGCCAAAGCTTTTTTTTTCAGTCCTATGGAGAACAAAAAACTAAATTCTTTTACAATCAACCAGTCAATCACATTTTTTTGGCGAGGCTTTCTGTTGTTGAAAGGTCTACTTCCCAAATCTGCACAAAGAACACAGATTGTGCAACATTATTGAAATACAACTTAAGTGACATTCAGTCTCATAACCATTTAAAGACAGGGTCCAGCGGAAACGCACACTAGTACAGAATATTAACTCACAAAAACGTCTTGAGAGAAGACCAAAAGCTCCTCCGTCTGACTTCTTCTCGAGTGCAAAAAACTGTACGGGTCTGAAAGTATTAAGAGTCTAAAAATGTGGAACTTGTTTAATTCTACAACGGTAATCGATACACATTACGAATAAGTGTTTCATGTATTCTATAGCTATATTAAATATCAGTCGCTGACGGCTTTAATCATTACCTTAATATTGTCTTATTGGCCATGTTGAAATTAAGTCACATCCAGTCCTGTGTTCATTGTGTCCTTCAAAGTGAAATGAATAGCTAAACATTAAATATAGTAGAAATAAGGCCCAGAAGGTCTCGTACTTTGTCCCTATAGTACATTTAATTATTCCATTTATTTATTTCCTCCATCATCCTCTTCTTTAGAATTCACAGAGTTCCCTGGGTTCTGACCAGTGCCTACGGGGTCTGAATCCATATCCATGGCCTCCACGTCTTTTCCATTATTAGTCTGTTCCTCAGCATCTTTGTCAGTGCTCATCATTGTCCCGTTTGATGCTGACACATGCTCCTGAGATGTCTCATCTTCATCCTTTTTATCTGGCACTGGATTATAATCGGTCCTTGGGATTTTTTCCTCCCTTCCCGAAGAAAGAGAAGGTGAGTGTTTGGCAGTCTTAAGTGGGGTTTGTGCCGTCTGGCTCGGCTGACCAGCAGCTTTATTAGCCCCGGCTCTCTCCTCCATCTGTCCACCGGCTACGTCCCCACTGGAGCCATTGCTTGGCAGCTCGTTATCTTCTCTCTTCTTCTTCGGTGGCTTTTTACTGTCACTGTCCCCATCTGTTTGCATAATGTTATCTGGTTCCTGGATGGCGTCCTTCTGGCTGCCGTGGTCTGGGCTGGTTTCGCTTTTTGCTGCCACCGTGTCACTACTCGGGGACTGATCCATTTCATCATCATCATCATCATCATCTGTACAATCGTTTCCATTCCCCAATACGTCCTCATTAGACTCCAAGCCTGTACTTCCATTTTCAATAGTCTCTTCTCCTAGTTTTGGTTCGGTGGATGCTTCTGATTGTTTGTTCTTGTCTCTACTTCCTATTTTATCAGTTCCTTTCTGCGCCTTGGCAACATTATCTGAACCATCTTCTTTTTGTTGAGCGGCCGTTTCACCGTCTTTGCTCTTCGTCCGTGAGTGCACTTCATCTTTACCGTCTCCATTCCCAACTGTTTCAGATTTTTTCTCCGCCTTCCTGAATTGTTTCTGAACCTTTCTGGGACACCACACAAACTTATCCTTTGGCTCAAAATTAAGGTAGGCAAAGCGCACAAGCTCTTGTCGTTTATACTTGTCCAAGACCGCAAATAGAAAGTAGTCAAGCACACTCCTCTTAACACTGCTAAGGGTCTTCTTGACCAGAGTCTCTTCCAAAAAGAAGCGTACGAGTGGGGCTTGATAGTGCTCAAATCCCAGCTCTCCCAGGCTCTTGAGGATGCGAGTGATGCGTAGATTGTTGTGCATATTCCTGTGAGTTGTGAGAGAGTTCAAGTTGTAGTTATTAAAAGTAAAGTACACATCCGGGAAAATGTTATATGAAAAAATACATATTTACCTCTCCAGATTTCCAAAGCGTTCCTTCCAATTTTCTGCACGTTTCACCTCCCCCGTGTCTTTGTTGACTAAACGGATTCCATAAAAGCCCAACATAAGCTCATAGGACTCCACAAGTCTCTTTTTGGCATCTTCATTCTTCTTGAAGGCCTGCAAAAGGAAGTGGGAACAAAAATTGCTGATTATTTTCAAAGATTCTGGGACTTCTTGTGACTGTGACAGAAATGTTGATAACCTTTAGCAGATCTGCATTTGTAGCTCACTTTAAACTCAAATTAAGAACTAATGCCACTTTATCCAGTGGTCAAATTCTGCACAGTTGATTTCCTTGCCTGAATGTTTTACTGTTTATTTGATGTTGCTTATTTGGGACACGTACTACCTTTTATCATTTGCTACCTTCGATGTTACTCACCTCAATCTCCTTCTTAGTGAGTTCTGAAGCCATGTAGTTGACCCCTGGTTCCCGCAGTGGAAAAAGCCTGATGGTGAAGGGGAAAAAACAAAACTTTTACTGCATGATTCTGAAAAGAGGGAGTAGACTGAGGAGCTGTGGGAGAAGTATTGTTCAGAGGCAACCTGAACCCGACATAAGGATGTCGGACACCTTTACAGCATCAGATCTCACTCTTAAAGGCTGAATTTAGGCTTTAGCGCAAAACTAAAAAAAGCAGTTTGACTCTATGATAATATTGACATCAGTTTTTCCCACCATCATTCAGTTCTTACAAACGACCTACTTAAAAATCAGATTTGTTTCTGGGTATTCATTTGATGGATCACATGGGGAGAGGCAGGAAATGACGGTGAAGAGAAAGTAGGGATATGACAAATGTTGTTCGCCTGGACTCCTGTGTTGGGGCTTTGGCCTTTGTGAGATTTTCTGCTCTCTGAGTAACTGGGAACATCTCGCATGTTCTTAAATATATTATCAGGTTCCTACAAGTTAGATTTAAGCCATTTTAAAACTACTTGGAACAGAATTCATTCTCCATTTCACAACCATATTGACAAAAATTTGACTCCTAGAATTAACCTTTGTGCGGTCCTTCGGGTCACAGTGAGCCGGTGGCTAAAAAAAATTACCTTTTTATACGTACTGTATGGTGCCATTGCTTACTACTGAAAACAGTAAAATATCCTTGGGGGGTGGGGTGATGAGTCTATGGAACTGAACTTTGGAATCTGGCTCTTTAAGACCCAATTGTAGGACACAGCCAGTGTGCCATTTACGAAGGACCGTACAAGGGTTAAAAAAAAAAAAGTATACCCAATGTCTTCATTCCTCCCGTTCCTAGTCATTTCCCACCACGGGCTGCCACGTTGGCAATAATTAGTTCCCAATTTAAACAAGCAGTGTTACCCCACACACACCACACAGTACCTGATTTTTCCTCTCATTGTGAAAACACATTTTTGGTGACTGTGACCTTTGGCCTACATTCACTAATAATGGGATCTATTCTGCCTTGCACCTTTTCTAAAAATGTAATAAAAATTGACCCAGTAGTTTTTGTGTAAAGCTGCTTACAAAGACAAACCCACCCAAAAACAATACCCTCTCCTCCCCTTTGGGGGGCAGGGTAATAAAACCAGCCAGGTTGGAATAGGTGAACAAAGCATTATTTTCTTTGTAGTTTGACAATTCACACATGCATTTAAACACAATACAGCCATGCTTATGATAACATAACTGAAGAAATACGTATGTAATGGCTTTGAACGACTTTTTCAAAGGTATTAACTGGAGATTTGTAAATTCCAAGACTTAAGACTTTTTATGATCCTGTGGGAACCCTGATTAGTTTCATGATAGAGAAATACTGCAGCTTGTGCTATTGTGTAACTTTAATTGTTTAACATGCCACTTCAGGGTCAAACTAACCTACAGAGATTGCAGTTTTACAAGACAACAACCAAGTCTGAAGGTTCAGTTCAGTCAGTCTGACACTCTCTCAGGGCAGGTCAACCACACACTGACGCAGAGTAACAAACAGCAGAAATATTTAATTATATATAAACATCAAGATTAGAAATCTCAAACTGGTTTTGAAAAATAGGTGGTGTGTAGAGCACTGCAGAATTTCATGTCTCATCACATAATGAAAATAAGTTCAATTCTCAGTTAAAACATATGCTAGTGTTTAGCATTACTTTCATATAGCATGAAATTATTCAATAATAACTAAGGGAATAAACATTAAAGCATTGCACTTATATTGTGCACATTTAATTAAGATAGTCTGTGGCTCACTTCCAAATGCAAACCAGAAACACAAATTAACTCATTACATACCACTGAATGTATGAGTGAACTCTCTCCAGTCTTTTGTAGTCCGTTTTCCAATCCTTCAGAAATGAATCTATGTACACATCTGTGTCAAATAAGTGAAAACGCAAAAAGTCACAACACGCATAATTTTTCCATATCACTGAAAGCATTTTATAAGGGTAATAAACACATTACCATCAGGAGCAGAGGGATATTTATTTAGATAAAATTGCAAGTTGTTCATTTTGTCCTCAGAGCACTCATCATCTGTTAGATTCTATGTAAAAAAAAAAAAAAAAAAAAATAATAATACAAAAATAAATAAATGCAATAAATTGCACATTTTCACTTTGGAGTGCGTCATACAGTAGTACTTACAGGATATCCTCTTCTGTAGTTCTGCATGTCCTTTGCTGCCCTCATGTTTCTGGGTGCATGGTGCCACTAACAAGAAAGTGAAAGTTACATGACAAGAATGAAGACAATAGAAACTACAAAGAATGCGAAATCCTAACATTAGATAAAAGAATCAATGGCAGGGCTCATTGATGGAAACATGTTATCACACAGCTGACACTGTTCTACAAGTTTAAGGCCAAGCTAATTTATTGTATACTTCTGCACAACAGCTAATAGTTTAGTAATACATTTAAAAAATAACTAGCCTCTGAATGACAAAGGCATGACATTTTAAAGCCAAATGTAAATAACGAGTAGTAGTATCGTAAAATATCTTAAAAGCAAGCTAATGCCAGCGCTAGCTAAGCTAGTTAGCAAGCCTGCAGCAGTGAGGCATTAAGCTAACATTAGCTTTCTAGTCATGGGAATAAAAGCAAACGCCTGGCCGAGTGCACAATCAACGAGTACTATGAGACCGGTGTGTTCAATGTCTTTGCGTGTCAGTAGACGTGTATAGACTGGGAAAGTAGTCGCAAAACACATACAGTTACTAGCGTCCAGGAGGATTTGTTTTTGTCTTGACTTGACCGTTGGCTTTGGCTCTCTCCGGCCGGGTCGTCTCCATCACTCTCTGTGTCCCAGGTCGAGTCGTACTCGCATACACATTCGTCCTCCATAACTAAAGAAATAACCTTCTACCGGTGTCTAAAGCTAAATAGGCGTGCACCCCGTTTCGGCACGAATTAAGGGCATACGCAAAGTTACAGTTGCATTCTCGGGTTAGCTGGGGACGGCCCTGACCATCCGTCTCTCCGGTCTACCATCGTCAGGCAGCGGCACAGTTAACGGCTGCAGCACTGATGATGCCTTCAAGGACTGTCGGAAAGTATACTTTTACATACTCAAACATAGGGCACTAATTTACTGTTGGGCGTTTTAAATATATAACTGTTTATACAGTTGAAAAAAAAAACACTGATGCTTATATGCTGCCTTCTTCCCTGCTCGTGTACATAGTCTTGTGAACTAAAAATGAACTGAATAACAAAGAATAAAATAAAAACAATACGGAACACTTTGCGTTCACTCCACCCATTTTACATTTAAATTTCCCTTCTATTTAGAAGATAATGTCGCTTTGAAGGAGCTACGTGCCGTGTTGTGTGTAGATTTTCCGATTTCAGGGAAGGCAGCACGTGGGCCAGTGTAGGCCAACTGCTAACCAGCTGATGCGAGTCAGGAAGCGAGGGAAAAAAAGAACAGCAGCCCAGAACTCTACGGGGATATTACATAACCACAAACTCGTCTGTTCTGTCAAATTATACTCTAAAATGATTTTTAAACAATTGTGCAAAAATCTGAATAAATTAATCTCAACTTTCCTTGAAGACAATGACGATAGAGGTCGGACTAGTATAACCTATAATAACATAATCATCATCATCATCATCATCAGTAGTAGTATTGTTGTTGTTGCTGTTGGCAGTTTGAGTTCACAAAACTGAACCCACCAAATACCAAACATGTAAAACACAGATAGCATGCAAAAAAGTCTATATCCAAACATATATAAACAGCCAAAGTATCCTTGCATTCAGAGCACGAAAAGAGAAAGAATCTCTTCATCCATATAAACTCTATAAAAACACATGTATTATCACATTAATAGTATATTTTTGATGTAATTGTGGACAAAATAGGGAGTGGACTGTTCAAGTTAACTATTGCAAGTGAGTCTTGAAGGCAGGGTCTGTTGAGCCACTTTTTGTAATAACGGTGCATTTTGTAATAAACGTCCAAAATGTAATAACTTTTTCATTTTGCAATAACCTGCCGCATTTTGTACTGAACTGCCCCAAAGCGTTTTGTAATAAATTTAGCCGCATTTCTATTTCCAAAATGTATTCGTAATTTCAAATTGTCCATGTCCAGCCAAGCCATAAACCACTTGGATTGTTTCCCAAATAGCTCCTAGAGTATTAATGCCACACCACCAAAGCAAAATGGAATAACTTATTACATAATGCGGCAATATTTATTACAAAATGCGGCTTTATTACAAAATGAAATGGAAAAAGTTATTACATTTTGGACGTTTATTACAAAATGCACTGTCATTACAAAATGCAGCTCAACAGGGTCCATTGTAGGCTTGGGTTGTGTCTGAATCCTCGGCAAGTCTTACATGCATCATTAATGCTGAAAAGTACATTGGGGGTTTTGGTGCTACAACTGTTGGTACAGTGACTACCTTCAACATAGAAACTTTTTTGGGGACACCATAAATATTCAGTACAAAATCACATTCTGCACACATCACAAAAGCTTGGATAAGGGAAAACGGAATACAGGTATTGTCTGCAGTTGCCAGTACACAACATGTGGTGCATTTTGAAACAAACTACAACAACAAAGGCCTTTTGTTGTTGTCCACCTGCCTACATTCAGACTTCCTTGCAGGAAGAAAAGGGCAAAATGTCATTCAAAACACTTGGTATATTCAGTCTCTTAACATACTTTAAGTGCTGTGAAAAAGTGTTAATGTGTTTGTTATTCCAACTATTTATATGTTGCAGTCTCATTTCTTGATGTATATTAGTACTTAAAAGAAACTGACCAGACCATATATCAAATATGTTAATACAGTCAAAGTGCATTTTCATGCTGCTGCTTTTCCATACTGTCCTAAACTTTTCTTATTACCCTGCTCCCTGTTGAAGGGGTATTGTTACACTGCCCCCCGGAAAGGGGAGAGGATTGTTTTTAATTTCACCCAGCATTGGTTGGGAGAGATTATTGTAATTGGTGTGTGTGTCCACAGAGGCATACCATGCTGTAACTCTATGAATACTTGAGATATCGCCATGAAATTACATGGGCACGTGTGTGTGTGTGTGTGTGTGTATATATATATATATATATATATATATATATATATATCGTTTGAGTTTTTGCAGTTCAACTGAGACAGCCTCCAATAGCTTTTGGAAGTTCTCCCCGTGTGTAAAATATTTGTCATCTGCAAAAATAATGTATTTGAGAATAAGTGATGCTTTGCATATCATTAATGTATAATATGAAAAATTGTGGACCCAAGACACATCCCTGTGGGACACCACAAGTAATAGTTGCCCTTGATGACTTGTAATCACATATCTGTACAAACTGTTCATTTTCAATATAGCTCTTGATCCAATATAACCCCCACCCCTCCAGTCCCATATCTTTCCATTTTTGTAAATGGTATATTGTGGTCTATGGTGTCACACAACTTCAGATCTAAAAACACTCCTGCGTATTTCCTATTATCGACTGCTGTTGTCTAGCCTAGCTGTGCTATCCCTATTCATTACATGTATAGGTCTAGGAACACCTCAAAGGCAGGGTAGGCGGGGTAAAAGGTTGTTTTTCAAATCCCTCTGTACGCAATAGGACTGTACTACAACCAATCAGTGTAATCTTTCAGGAGTGTCTGGCTGCAGGTTGCACTCAGGCCTCCTGTACTGATGACATCAGCTGGATTGATGCAAACATAATCTATAATACCTGCGAGAGGCGGGGTTTGTTGTGCCTGGCCCCATTTGTTTGGAATTTTAACTTTTTAGCAATTGACATATTCCCTATATTTCATGATTCAGTAGAATAGTATGCTTTCCACAGTGTTGATATGATAATACTGTATATGCTGTGAATGTCTTTACTACTCTAAAGTGCCCCAGACTGAGCTGAACTCAGTCCTCTTCCCCAAACTGAACTTTATCCTCCTCTTTCTTTATCAGTCAGCTTTACATACTGTACATATATTTCGACTACAAGTATTTGCACCTATGATAAAGTGCCCTGACCTAAATTGTCATTGGACCCATGCACTATTCAATTCTAGAGCTCTTCTGACGACCAAAGCCTTTAGGGGTTTTTTTTTATGTATACTTGTGAAACATTTTATAAAAATCCAAAAATAAAAAAAGGACATGCAACCAAAATGTAAAGGTGATGTGTGTAGGTTAATGTTTATGCACAATAGTGTGAAGATGTAATGATTTTGTCCAATTTAGTTCGTCATGCAGGTTTGTGTTGAAGAAAACCCAAATAAAACATTGCTTGCCCTTATGGATTTGTTTTCAACAGAATTAATGCATCGTTTTGAGAAGTTGAGGCAGAAGAACACTGACTATTACTATCATAAAGATATTTTGTTCTACATATACACTTTTCTGTCCTTTTAAAAGTACTAATGACAACTTTCAATCAAAACATTACTTATCTTTTATTCAATAGTGCATTAAATACTGTTCGCTCATGAACATCACAAAGCTCTGTAAACATTGGTATTAGATTACATTTAGATTCCATATGTCATATCGATTGTAAGTGTTAGCAAGTGAGAAAATCAGGCTCCTCTCCTATTTTGAGATGGCTGTTTGAAAGCGATGTGACAGTTATGAGCCACATTTAGAAATGGATCATAGTCACCACTGTGCAGTTTGACCATGTTACTACAAATAAACACAGTGACACCAAACATAATTTTACCCGCGTCCTTGTCATTAATAGAGAACACATCAGTTGAAGTTTGATGTCTGTTTCATCTGGTAATTCAGTCTTTCTTGTATTATGCATATGGTTATAATGTTGTATATTATCATATCATGGATTTGATGCATCTGTTGTACCATACCAACCACCAGTACAAGAAAAATGCACAAGTGTGAAGGCATAATTGGATTTTGATGGCTATCTCTTGACAGTAATTGGACAGATGTGCTTTTTTACATGGCAGTATGTTACCATTAGATGGTATAAATAGCATTCTGTTTTATCACAGGGGATTCAGTGTTGAATGGCCGATGGTGTGGGTTTCTATTTTTGGTCATAGTTACTGTGGAAACCAGAGGGCTCTGCAGGCATCCAGTATTTGGTGATGCTATTTAGTGCCACTGCTTCATAAAATGGATTCCCTGATGTCTCATTTCAGTTACTTAAAAAGCTTTGTTAATATACAGATTAGTGATTCCAACAGGGTAGTAATTATTTAAACCCAGTCTGACTGTGATAGCAGGGGGTCTGGCAGGAATTGAATCACTTTAGGACTCGCTTCCCCCTGCGTGTCTCTTGATTTTGTTTTTTCTGTGCTGTACCCTCGCAGCAGCAGCAGCTTGGTGGATAGAGCCCGGGGTCGACAGGGGAACTCTACACACCTGACAAGTGGTTGTTCTCTGTACCTGCTGTTCATAAATTTATACAACACAAAGCTCATAACGTAGCCTGTTCGTTTGTATAGTTTTACTAGTGATTAAAAGTTGGTGAGTTATAAAGTTGCTGTGGATTCATTTTCATTATTCAAACTAAATATTGTATATTTTTAATGTATATTAACCCTTTGATGCATGAATTATGATAGTGAAGATTTTTTTTCCTAAGTCTCTTTAGGCTTGAAAAAAAAGCAGTGTGATTTAAATGTTTTTAATGAAACTATTTTTATGGGGTTAGAAATATGTCCACTCAGCTGGACAACATGTGTTGAAGTTTTGAAGCAAAGAAACATGTATTTAAAACGTAATATCGGAACACTATGAAAGAAACCTTTTTAGTGCAGAGGATCCCCCCTCTTTATATCTTAGGGTGCCTGGTGGAGGGGGTCAGTGACTTCAGGTTTGTGGGAACACACATCTCACAGGGACACTAATACCAATGCCCTGGTTAAAAAGACACAACAGCATCTGTACTTTTTAAGGTCACTGAGGAGGGTCAATGTGTCCCAAGACCTGCTGTTGTCCTTCTATAGATGTTCTGTAGAGAGCATGCTCACCTACAACATCTTGGTGTGGTTTAAAAGCAGCTCTCAGGCTGACAAGAATGCTCGGGACAGGGTCAGGAAGTCAGCCCAGAACATCATAGGAGCACAGCTGTCCTCTCTGTCGGACATCTAGAACACCAGATGTCTACGCAGGGCCTTAAACATCCTCCAGGACAGTTCGCACCCTGGGCACAGCCTGTTCTCACTGCTGTCCTCAGGGAACAGATACAGGTCCAGGTCCCACACCTCTAGGTTTTTCAACATCTTTTACCTGAATGCAATCAGGGTCTTGAACATGCAGTAGCTGTTTGTATGACTTCACCTGTGCAATATATGTATATATTTATGTTTATATTCTACTGGTGTCACGCCCTCTACTGTGTTTTTATCAATTTTACTACTTTTTATACATTTTAATAGTTTTTCTGTTATATTTTTTACCTAGTACTTGAATTTTTATCTTGTCTTTTATATTTGTGTGTTTTTGCACTGCTGCTGTCTTTTAAATCTTGTTGGAACACGGTGTGTATGATGACAATAAATTCTATTGTAACATGCTGTTTAACATCTATCTTTATGGGTTGGTTCTGCTGCTCGTCAGTTGTGGATCAACTGCCCATTTGCGCACGTGTGACAGTAAACTGCCCAAATGCTGCAGATGGATTAAAATTTTTTGTCTAATTAATCATGATGATGCATTAACAGGTTAATCTTGACAGCCCTAATTTTTACATAAGCTTTCCAAAAGTCTTACAACTGTGAACATTACTGTGTGTGTG
Organism: Siphamia tubifer; assembly: GCA_020466265.1. NCBI lineage: Eukaryota > Metazoa > Chordata > Actinopteri > Kurtiformes > Apogonidae > Siphamia > Siphamia tubifer. The sequence goes on from CM035789.1 coordinate 16,340,139, forward strand.
TGTGTGTGTGTTGCTATCATCAATAATCAATCAGATCATCAATTAATTATTTGCTTCATGATATTTTCCCACATTTTCATGAACTAAAACTCTAGAAGTTGCATTAGCTGATCACTTTGTGACCTCAGTATGTCCATTTAACATGGCACTTGGTGTATTTAATGAATAGCTGTCATACTGTTTTTTAGATCGTATTCTATCATGACTTCCATCACCTTTTCATCTTCTTTTGTAGCTTTGGTCTGTGCAGAAACACATAACTCACCAGACAATTCATCAGGTCATACTTTCCTCTGCAAGTGATTTTTACCTCAAGAAAATACCATAGGATTAAAATGTGATTATTTTGATTTCACAAAAAACTGCAGAGGAGGTATTTGCTGACGAGGCACACACAACAGAATATGGGGGTGTATTATGGTTGAATAAGAACAAATATACTGTGAATGGACAAGTGCAACAACAGAACAAGACAGAATCTTATATAAAGAAGAAATGAACACATGTAAAGCAATACAAAGAAAAATAATAGTAACTGCTCAGTTAACATGACGATGTAAGATGTTTAATCTGTTACTGTATTATATAATTTCTTATTTTTATTATACTGGTGTGTGTGTGTGTGTGTGAATGTGAGGCTAATGTAAAGCGTTTTGAGCACCATGAAGGTGGAAAAGAATTATAAAAGTGCAGTCAATTTACATTAAAACACAAATATTTCCCACTTTATAACATATATTATAAACATAATTGAAGTTTGTTGTAATCTAAATATTGACTATTAACTGTGACAGATAAATGGTGAATGGACTGCACTTATATAGAGCTTTTCCATCTTCATGGTGCTCAAAGCGCTTTACATTAGACACACACACACACCAGTAGGTTTCTAAGGTTCTGTCAGTCCTACTGGGAGACTAAGTCAGCGTTCAGTGTCTTGCCCAAGGACACTTCAACACGTGAACCGCTGACCTCTTCAGTTAATGGACGACCTACTCGACCAACTGAGCCACAACCGCCCTGACAGATATGAAGGTGTTAACTCCATAGTGTCTTCCTAATCCAATACTACCTTTATAGATTTGATCCTCTGTGTGGATATAAAACATTAAAATATCATTTATTTTGACAATATATGATGAACAGCTCCGGTTTAAAAGGGTTATTAACCTTTCTAATACCTTCCATCAGCATGCTGTTGTTCTAACTTATTTAAGAGGAAAAAATTACAATTAGTAATTCATTGATTTTTCTTAGAATATATTGTGAAACAGCAGTTCCAACATTTTTGTCTGCTCTCTTTAATATGTGCTTAAGCATAATATGTTACAGTAAACAGCACAGTTTTATGACCATTTTTATTATTAATCAGCATCCTTGTAATTACTTTAAAGTGTTTTTTTTTATCTTAACTTGCTGGTTTCTCCTTCAAACACTTCATCTCAGACCACTCCTCATCTTCAGCTCCTGTATCTTTTGTAATATAACATTTTTTTTTTGTCAAAGCATGACACCTCACTTTCTTTCCTTTCTGAAAGTTGTACACTTTTTTTAACTTATTTTTTAACTGCTGCATTTCACTAGCAGAATGGCTTTTAATAGAGAAAACTCATTTTCAGGTATAAGGCATCCTCCCTTTTTTTAAATTTTGTATTTCATTTAATTTTTAATTTTTTTACAGCATGATGCATCTTTAAAATGGTCTTGTGCCATCTGCATATTTGTATTCAGTCAGTATCAACAGATGAAGGGGAGGCCTTTTTTATGCTCTTAAAAAGCAGGACAAATGCTTTTCGTGGGCAGTGTTTAACACATTACAGCTGGTGATTCAAAACACTTGCAGGATTATAACAAGGAAAACAGTTATTCTTAATTTTGCACACCAATCCTCCAGCAATTAATGGTATTTGTTCTGAAAAATGTCTTAAATAGGGAATAAATGTCTTGGTTTCAAGACTTAATCACACTTTTTTTGTGATATTCACTTCATAATGATCACATATTAAGAAATGTACGAATGATTAAATGCAAAAATCTTTAAGAAAATGCTAAAGACATAATTGTGTATAACATAAACACTAAAAACAGGTCCACTGAGAAATCAAATTTAAGCAAAAACCATTTGCTGTTCTAGAATTTAATAGAAAATGACAGCACACCGTTTGTTTGTCCGTGACGTCATCTCAGATTTCACAAAACAAAGGTCAAGAGACTGAAAACCCTTAGGTTGGATATGCCAAGGTCACATCAGATGTTTTTATTCCATTGTCTTATCCATCCTTTGCTTTCCTTCTATGTGTCACTTGGTTCGAGTTGGGCACTGTAAAAATGATTTTTAAAAAATCCCTTTTTGTTTTTGCGGGAAAAAAACAAACTAATAAAACTGGCAGCCATGGTTGTCAGAACAATGGTGTAAAAACACATTTACAGAGTAACATGTAGATTTAACAATGTGTGGTTTTTACATTTTTAACATATATTTAACTATGAATGTAAATAGTAAATTGACTGCCTCTTACATAGACCTGCATGGTGTCCACAGCATTTTCTAAATCTAAACTGGGAGCAGTTTAGTGTTCAGTGTCTTCAGAGTTCTGCAAGGACAACATTTTAACATGTGAACAGTTGGAGCTAGGATTTGAACTGCCAACCTTTTGTTCACTGGATAACCTGCTCTACTAACTGAACCACTTACCTGCTAGTTTACATATTTAATATCTTAAATTGCCGAACGTTTACTTCTTTATTACGATTTTATTTTTAAAAAAAAATACAGGCTATTTTTATTACTTTGTAATTTAAATTTCACCACATGTTTTTTCTCATGTAAAATAACAGACTGTACTTATATAGCACATTTTATACACCAGTGGGTGCCCAAAGCGCTTTACAATTCCTCTACCAACCCATTCACTTACCAGTAAGATGGCTGCTGTCATAACACAGGTGCTGTCTGACCCCACTGGGAGCAACTTACGGTTCAGTGTCTTGCCCAAGGACACTTCAACAGCCAGAGCTGGGACACGAACAATCATTGGACGACCCGCTCTACCAACTGAGCTCCAGCCGCCCATTGGTGTTCTTTACCTTTAACGGGTAATGGTTCAATTAGGATAATTCATTTTTCATTTAAAAAAATACATGTTCATGGTTTTTTTTTTTTCATTACTTTATTACTTTTGAAAGACTAACATATAAAATATAACAATATTATGCTTTTTTTATAATATAAAATAACATTGAAACACAACATAATACGCCTGCTATTTCTGACACCCTTTTACGTCCAATTTGACTGATGGGTCAAATTGACCCAAAAAGTAACTGTGTGATATAACTATGAAGGGGGTGATCACAATATGTGAAATGAACCATTTTCATATTATATGTTCATTACACCAAATATTATCATGTGTTTATTACAGAAGAAGCAGAAAAAGTTTCATATTGAAAAACATTTTTTTTCCCCCCCAAGATGTTCAAACTTTAAAATGGGTAAATTTGACCCTGAACACAACAGGAAGTTTAACTGAATATAAACAAAGTGCCTCCATCCACTCCCATTGATTGAACTCCATGGGTTTTACTGGTGAATCAATGTTGTAGAAGATGACTGTGTTTTCCTTGTGGACCCTCTGAATGTCCAAATGTGATGACCATGAAAGATAATAAACTGTATTTTAAATCAATTATTTCCATGGATTGACAGCATTACTGGGTCAGCAGGTATTAAACATTTTAGACCAGCAGATGTTTTTGGTTGCTGGTGTTAATACAGCATGTTTCTACCCTCCTGACATTCTACAATGTTGACCTGCCAACCATCCAGTTTCAGAAGGACCTACTCTTACCTTTTGAGTGCATAACCACACTGAAATAATGAACTACAAATTGAACAAAGGCTCCCATTTCCATAAACCTCTTCATTTGGTTAATCTAGGCTTGTAACTTGCATTCTAATTTACTTTTCTACTAGTATAATTGTACCTGGGATTTTGCAGGAGAGAAAACAAAACCAAATCAATGGCGTATCTCTTTAACTACTTATCGTTAAACCAAGGCTGAATGGGGATTGATGGACCTCCTCATTTTGTTCCAGGTCCTTAGGCTTTGAAATGGATGCAAGCTGTGTGGATTGATGGGTGGCTGTTAGGGCTTCGGGGTCCTCTCTTATCAGCTGAGATGTAATTGATTTATGGAGAGCTGGTTTGATTCACAGCAGGGATGTTAAGTGTGTTGATTTAGCCACTTAACACAAGAACAGGGCCACTTAGAGCAGGTTGCTCTGTTCAAGAGGAACAAAAGAACATGCAGCAATCCACCTGGAAAGCCTGATGGGAAACATATGAATGGTTAGTTCTATTCAGTTTTTTTATGCAACTATTTAGCATTTTCTCTCCTTAATTGAATTAATTCATAAACTCAATTGGAATAAGACGAGTATAATAGCCAAGTTCTTTTGACACATGGAAATAATTGAATGAATAAGATGGGCTGGATCATTACACTTAACATATTAGCTTCAGCCTCCCTGACAGTCCAAGTCTGTGCTTCTGGTCCAAGTAACCATGGTAACCTGCATCACCTACAGTTGGTTTCCAGAAGCATCTTGTGCAATAATGCCATTTATTTATCTGCCTGAGGACTAATGGTTATGTATCATACCACCCAAGTGAATATGGAAAAAAAGAGATGCACACTTTAGCATTTAGAAGATGCAATGAATATTATTACATCTTACATAGGTTCACAATAAAAAACCCCAAAGGTCACTCACTATACAACCCAAAAATTAAACACACATATGTTTTCTGTGTGCCAAGTTATTCTAAGTAAATGGGAGGGGAAAACTATTTTAAAAAATCACAAAAAATTTGAACTTCGACCTACTTTTCATACATTCTAACCACACCTAGTCTTCGGTGACTGGCACTCTATAATGTCAATTTGGTATAAAGTCAAAATATAGTTTTGCTGCTACGGTCATTTGTAATTTCACCCATTATAACTAAATAGGAAAAAATTGTTAAAATGTATGGACATAGTTTTGGCAAAACTACTGGAAGTTAAGTTTTAACTTGTGCATAGGAATTTAACCTGAGCATTCAATCGCTCTTCAAGTTAAGAAGAGGGCATTGGAATTTAAGAGATCTGCTTCATTTTGAAAACAGTAAAATAAGAACCGACGTCAAAATATATTTCAGTAAAACTATGGAATGATCTTAGTGATGAATCCAAGTTAATAAATACTCTGTCAAAGTTGAAAACATCTGTAATTATTAATACTGCTCAATTATGTGATTATTGAATGATTTCTTTGTCTCATTAAGTGAGGGATTTGTTTAATTGGAATAAATAACTAAATCAAATACACACTGTAATAAAGTAACATGTATATGGTGGAAAAAAATAAATAGTTTGAAAGATTGCTGAGTTATTTTTAATGTTATATATAAAATGCGCTTAAAATAAGCTTTTGTTATGTTTTTTTTTGTTATGAATAATTTTATCTTGTTAAATGTATAGCTTTTGTTGTTGTCATATGTGGATAACCAAATAAAATTATTCAAAAAATATTTTGAAAATTCAGATTTTTTTTTACTTTTACCTACTGTCTTCAAAATATAATCAAATCTAATCTGGGTGACTGGTAATCTATAAACCTAATTTGGTTTGAACTCAACCAATAGTTTTGCTGCTACAGAGTTAACAATTAAAATAGAAACAAACAAAAATATACAATCAATCAAAAAAGTAGCAATTAAAAAATATTTTTTACATTGTTTTTTGTATTCCATCTTATTCTATTTTACTGAAATGTTATTGACCTATGTATGAACACTTACTATTTAATTTTTTTATTCACCCCTGTCTTATGCAAACCCGTGCAAATTTCATTTTATATCTTGCACGTTTTAAATCTTAAAATGTGTATATATATATATATATATATATATATATATATATATATATATATATATATATATATATATATATATATATATAATTTTTTTTTTTTTACTTTATTTTAATCCTTGTACTTTTATAATTTTGTGTGTAATCATAATCTAATGTATTTTAAAGTTGTATATTAATTGTTAATCATTGTAAAGCACTTTGGGCTACACCTACTGTATGAAAGGTGCTATATAAATATTATTTATTTCAATCAATCAATCAATCAATCAATCAAACAAATCAAAATCAAAAGCCCTTGCCCCCTGTTACTGGATAATACTACTACTAATAATAATAATACAACTAATAATAATAATAATAATAATATAGAAAGGCCAGTGGTCCTTTGGGTGCTGTCCGTGGTGCTGAACCCTGCCCCCCCAGGTCATATTGGTATCTACCGGGTTGAGTTGGGACTAAACTTGTTGCACCCGCAGATGTGATGAGCCTGAGCACTGATGATAAAGCTGGAATATGCGTCTTATATACACACATATCTCACAAAGCTTTTTTATTGGCGAGTGCTTTGCGCATGCGAAGAGACATGCAGAGGACAGTTGCTTAAACAGATGACCGTGAGGAGAGCATCGATCTGTCTTCAATGCGTCCTTTTCCATATATATATATATATATCCATCCATCTGATCCTGGTAAACTACTGCATCTCCAGAGCATATTACTCTTCCTCACGCGCATCCTCCGTTTTATTCTACTACGTTTCAACGCAACAGGCTGTAACACCAATGTGGGGGTCTATATGCTGAAGACCACTACCACCTGTAACTGCGCCTCAGCTCCCGAGTTTCCAGCTGACGCCGAGGATGAAGAAGCAAAACGTCCGGACCTTGTCGCTCATTCTTTGCATGTTTTCGTACTTGCTGGTCGGTGCAGCGGTGTTTGACGCGCTGGAGTCTGAGTCCGAGAACTCTCGCAGAAGCATCTTGAAGCAGAAGCGCAACGAGATGAAAAAGAAGTACCGCTTTTCTGAGGACGACTACCGTGAAATCGAGCGAGTGGTTTTGCAAGCTGAGCCCCATCGCGCTGGGAGACAGTGGAAATTTGCTGGCTCTTTTTACTTTGCAATAACAGTCATCACCACTATTGGTAAGTTGATGGATTGCTTGTTATCTTTGGAAGATTTGTAACATAATGACTCACATCGCACTGTGGCTTTTGAAATTCACCACAGAATAATGGATTTGAAAGGTTATTTTAAGTCACGTTTTGTTATCATTAAAAACTAAAACAGAAATATCAATAATGCTTCTGTGCTTTACTGTTATAATGTTGCTTTGCATGAGTGTGTGACTGATTTCCATCTTTCTGCATTGAGGCTATGGACACGCAGCACCAGGCACAGATGCAGGAAAGGTGTTCTGCATGTTCTACGCTGTTCTCGGCATTCCTCTCACTTTGGTCATGTTCCAGAGCCTGGGAGAGAGGATGAACACATTCGTCCGCTATCTCCTGCATAAGACAAAGCAGTGCCTTGGCTTCAGACGCACTGAGGTATCCATGGAGAACATGGTCCTGGTGGGCTTCCTGTCCTGCATTGGAACACTGTGTGTCGGGGCTGCAGCCTTCTCCCACTTTGAAGGATGGAGCTTCTTCCACGCTTACTACTACTGCTTCATCACCCTCACCACCATTGGCTTTGGGGACTTTGTAGCTCTGCAAAAAAAGGAAGACCTCCAGGAGAAAACACCCTATGTGGCTTTCAGCTTCATGTACATCCTTGTGGGGTTAACGGTTATCGGGGCCTTCCTGAATCTGGTGGTGCTTCGTTTTCTCACGATGAACACTGAGGATGAGAGGAGGGATGCTCAGGAGAGGGCTTCACTGAAGAGAGACAGAGGCCTTTTGGATGGAGCGCTGCACCTCCATGTTGTAGGGGAACAAAACAGAGACCGCCACAGGGAGAGGAACGCAGTGCACAGTAGTCGTAGCCACAGTACCCTCTTCCTCCCAATGGGGGAAGGAACCAGCCGCACCAACCTCATTTCTTCCCCTGTGGATGATCAAGAAAGACAACGAAGCCCCTGTAGGCAAAGGCTGCATTTCCAGATCAAAGCAGGCAGACATAGGCCAGAGTCCAGCCTCAGCTCCCTCTGTTCCTGTGTTTGTTATCGCCTTGGAATCTGTGATAGCCCTCTGATGTCCCACAGTGAACACCCCAGCTGCCATATTAATTCTGTTTACTACAACTCTGTATCCTATAGGATTCAGGGCTGCTCGCCAAGTTCAAGAGACAACACCGGTCTGTCGTCACCAGGAAGCACCCTCTCACCTGGGCACAGCTTTCGGGAGTTCCCTCGTTCCAGGAGAAAGTCAGTGTGAAGGCCATGAGGATGAAGAAAACTATTAGCACAGAATGTAAACAGTATTTTCAATGACATTATCATTTGTGTTAAAGGGGTCATATTTTGCTAAACCCACTTTTATTACTATTAGGATCTAAATACACAAATAAATGAACCAAATAGTTAAACAACATTGCATTGGAACCCTTCAGGTGCTTTAAAGCTATCTTTATGTTAATTTAGACAAAAATCAAGTGGATTTTTCAGACATTTTAATTAATGCATAATTTCAGTCATTTATTACAAAATTATTACAAACAGTTAAAATCAATAATTCATTTGCAAGATGCATTTTTAATAAGTACACTTCAGAAGCAGTCTTCAGCTTTGCCCTTAAACATGTAGTAAAAGTACATTGTAGTGATGATAAAGTAAAATGTTCTAAATGACTACAAACATATTTTAATGTATTACATATTTATTTATACATATGTTTAATATTTGTTTATCTACTGAATGATGTTTCATTTCCTTTTTTTCCTGAGTTCTATTGGACATTTGTTATGTCTGTAACGAGTTACGTCACTGCATTTACACATTTAAGGTCAAAACTTCTGATGCAAAATTTCTCTGTTTGTCAGCAACAGTGGTTATAGTTCACAGTTATAATATGTTTGAACTTTGAGTCGATAAACTAAAAGGTTCAATTGTTGGTTGAAAGGGGTAGAGGGTAGAGAAACACAGTCTGTAGAGGGTGGAGTCATGTGCATTTAAAGGGCCAATGCTAAAAAAAAAAAAAAAAGACCTGTCTGGTGTCATTACTGAGAAATAGGGTTGAAAATTGACCTGTGGGAATGAATAAATGAAGAATTCAGAGCCACGCTTAGCATTTACAGTTTATGTAGACCACAGGGACATGTTTGAAAATGCAAAATCCCATTTTAAAAAAAGCAAAATATCACTCCTTTAAACTTCTTTTCATGAGGCTGTTTTATTTCTACATGATTTGCCGTGGCTCTTAAAAAGTTTATTTGTAAAAGAAGCTTTTCTTTTTTTTCTCCCTCCTCATCTTATCACATTACTTGTGATAGTGTTTCTCGCATGTAAGCCAAAGTGCAAGTGCATGTTTAAGAGAATTATAGCACACAATGTGAATGCATGAGTGCTATGTAAAAAGTTGCAAAAAGTTGAGCTTTTAACCTACAATTCTACCATTAACAGCATTTTGGATAGTAATTTAAATGACTGTTGAATGTGCAGTGAAGGTACTTCTAATCCTTGGTGGACTGCTTAAAATTGCTTAAAACAATGGGACACAAACAACTTTTACATGCCATAAGTAGAGAAGATGTCATTATACTTTTATATATAAAAAGCCTTAAAGAACTTTGACCAAGCACATAACTATGTGGCTTCTTAGCTCAGTGAATTTAATACATCTTTTTCTTATCCTTGAAGGTCAGAATAACTTTTTGTGCAGTGTTCAGTATGAATGCACTCTAATGTAAAGAGATTATGCTTGTTAATAATAATGGATTCAAAGGAAATGGATGTAGCACACAACAGATGTAGCAGGTTATTAGCAAACTTCCAAAAATGCTGGAAAGGAAGTCATTTTCTAGTCAGGAAGGTGTTATTTCCTTATTTGTAGTCAGACTTGATGTCTCTTACAGTCTTGTTTTATTAAACCAAAGGAAAGAGCTATTGAATGTGTCAGCGTTTTCATTCACTTGAACTAATTGAGCAAATCAACTCACATTTACACACTGTTGTTCAGCTTTTGTATTTGTATATCTTGTTTTGTTCTGTTTGTGCTTCTATTTGTCTGGAATGTTTTTAATATTAAATAGAAAAATGAGACTAAGGGGCCTTATCTGTACTCACACAAGGCGCTAGTACAGAAATGATACCACAGAGGGGTTATTAGTGGATATTATTATTTAAATTAAGGCAACAAACTCAAATAAATATGGACTGTAGTAAGAGGCAGCAAGATAGTTTTAAAATGTAAGGCATGCTCGATTGCATATAATTAATATTCATTTATTTTAATTATTGAGGACATAAATTATAGTAATTGAAAGGAAGTTTAAACAAAAAGCTTTCACATAAATATGTTCTGGATAAAAATGCAGTTGTATAATATATTTTTTTGTTAGAATATATCATGCAAAGCCTTTTCTTGTTACCTCTCCCAAATATAACTATCTGTTTGAGCAATGACTTAAATTATAACATATCAGTAAGCAACATGAGGAACAAAAAAAAACAAAACAATTAAAACACACACACACACACAAAGCTCCATTTCCAGGTATACTTTACATCATAAAGTAAAATCACAGCATGTATTTTAACTTCAGCACTTTGGCTTCGCTTGCTATTTTTAAAATGTGTTTTGTGTTGGAATAAGGACAAAAATCATAAAACCTTAAGATAAGTATCCCCTAGCATACATTTTATGCCATCTGTTGATCTACTGGAAAAGTAGGCTACTTTACATATAAATGTAAAACTGATTGGGCAATAGAATCTGAAATGGTGATTGGTTATGAAAAGCCATCTGCTCTAGCTGCTCAGGCGTAGAAAGAGGAACATTTACTTCCTCTCTTACACCTGTCACATCACAAACTCCCTTTTCTTTCTTCCTTTCTTTCCGTCAAAATGTAAGATAATCTTGGTTTTACTCCCTCAGGTGTAGTTTCATTAAATGGTACATGTCAGTATAAAATGAGGAGAAAGCAATAACTTTGACAAGAGGGCCCTCTACAGGGGAGAACAATTTTGGGGATGTTTTAAGGAAAAAAGAGCAGATTCTGTGTCATATTGAGATGTGAAGCATTCAACCACTGGAGGGCAGTAGATGTCTATAAAGCAGCAGCAGCAAGTTGGTATCTGAGCATCATCGGCTGTATCATAAAATATACAGTATCACAACCATATGGACACTTATGCAGCTTAAAAGTCACAAAACACGATGTTACTTAATAGTAAAGAGTGAAAGAAGATGACTTAAAGTGGTGGTTTCCAACCTTTTTTTCTTTTTTTTTTTTTTAGCTCCTGACCCTATTTTAACATCACAGACTCTCCAGTCATTGAAAACTGAGACTTTTTTTTTTGTTACAAATAAAGTTTAATTTTAGATGACATTTAGTCATCCATATATTGTTATGGATGGAAACAGAAAAGTCAGGTGTAGATGATTGCACAAAGTGAGGATTTGAGAATCAGCCCAGTTTCTATTTACAACACTGACTATGAACACTGAAAATGAAAAACAATAACTCAAACTATGAAAGAGCTGCAGCAGGGGCGTCACAGTCATTTAAAATTTTGGGGGTGTTCTAGGTTGTGGCACATGAGCAAAATTTTCTGAATCTATCATCAGGAAAATGAACCAACAATTATCCATTAATTGTTAAATTTTTATATAAAAAAAAAGTCATATATGGCCAAAAATAACAAAAATGTGTTTTTATTCCAAGAAATGCATTTATTCCAAGAAGAATAAATCTTTTGACAGAAATACAATAAGAATGAAAACTTGCCCCTCCCCTACTCCTACTAAAAAGATCCAAAAGTGGTCCTCCTACTGTCAGCAAATTAGCTTATGGTATATGTCACAAAGCAAGTCATAATTTAGTTAACTTAGTTTAACAACGGCAACATTTCTCATTACTTACTGGTTGATGACTGTTTGCTAACACTGTAAAGAAGAGCTGTTTACATTTGACCCTGGAACTGAGACGCACTTTATTTCCTTATGCTGGTGTACCGCCAGGGCAGGTAAACAGCTTAAATCATTGATATTGTAACGGTCCCACATGTTATTGCAGTTTGTTTGTCATGATTCCGACCGACAATAACCGTTTGTTCTGTTTGTTCAATAAAAAGCATGTGAGACCAACACTCCGTCCATTTCCTGGATCCAGTGGAACATTACAATAATAACCTCCGGAAAAACTGGGAGGTATGAAATCATCTGGTTGTAGAAGTGGGGGTGTCGCAACACCCAAATCCCCCACAGGTGCGACGCCCGTGAGCTGCAGCATCTGAAACTGACCACAGTGAACATTTGACAGATAAACACCACTACAGTGCTTCAGTTTGGCATGTTTCTTATGGATTGGGATTGTCTGTCAACTCACCATACATTTTTGAGTACCCCCCCCCCCCTTTTTAATAACTTATTAGAAATTTCACATGACCCCATTTGTATTCCAGGTGACCCCACATGGAAAAATATAGACTTAAAGGAAGCCATGTTATAGTTGGTAATTCCCTGTGGTACCTGGTCTATAAAGAACAGCATAATTTGCAATGAGATTTTAACACAGATCTAGATGCAGATATGTTTTATATTATTCACAGGCTGATATAATTTCATAATCAATCTCTGTCATATCAACATTTCTAACTCTCATGTTAAAAACTAATTAGGCTTCATTGTTTTGCTATATTACCCAGAAACCAGC
>CM035789.1:17022871-17102871 GCA_020466265.1 Siphamia tubifer
TAGGCAATGATACTGTTAGGTGAAAGTGAGTAAGAGTCAGATTGTGTCTGCATTATCCAAATATGAATGTTAATTACTTATGTATTGTACGACTGCATTCATTGCCTGATCTTTTCAACTGTCTTTTGTTACTGTTTGTTAAATAAAATAAACTGACATTCACCTTTTGTATGTCTGAATAATGTGACTTTTTATGTTTTCACAGAACAGCTTACATCCTGGTAATTACTGTTATAATAATTTGGTGTTGGCAGTTTTAAGATTTAATAGTTTTAGTTTATTGTTCCATAGATAAAAATGGATGTTGGCATTGAAGCATGGAAGTCTCTAGGTTTAAACTAAACCTGCTTAGTTGAACTCTGGTATTGATTTTGTGAAGAAAAACCCCCAATATTGAACAACAAAAAATTCATGCTGAAAAGCCGCTTGATATTTAGTGATGACACAGAAGCAAATACTTTAATATCAATAGACAGATGGTATAATTTTATTTAAAAAATGTGTATTGTCTTTGGAATTTCTAGTAAGTTAATAAAGATGAAGTGTACAACATGATTAAATCATTAAGTATGTTTTGTTGACTATGTTCACATATTTTTCTTGTTAATTCATTTCATTACAAAGCAAAAAAAAAAACGGTCTAAAATTTTGAATGAAACCCATTTTCATCAATGTAGTTTCTTGAATAAACGTAAAATGATTAAGTGGTGTCAGGCATAATGAACCCTTCAAAGCTATTGTGGCTTATTTTGGCATAAATCCAGCTGATGTCAAGTCTATGCATGTGCTGATGTCAGCATATATATATATATATATATATATATATATATATATATATATATATATATATATATATAAATTAATGATGTTATAGACATGTGAAATTTGACCCATTCTAAGTATTTTTTTTAATTGATTAAAAAAATTTAACTTTGAACTTTTCTCAAAATTTAACTATATCTATTGTGGGTCTCTGGCAATCTATAAAACCAATTTCTCATTAATTCAACTAATAGTTTACTGCTACAGATATGTAAAAATTTGCCCAATATAAGTAAATCGGGGGGTAAAAAAATTTGATTAAAAAAATTACTTTGACATCAAATGTAATACCTATTTCGGGTCACTGGAAATATATTAATATAAATTAATAAATTAATTATTTTTTCTGCCAAAGTTTTAACAAATAAACAAACCTAAACAAAAACAATACCCTTTGCCTTGCCTGAAAAGCCCACACTGAAGGGATTTCTCCAAATGTTTTCCTTGTCATCTAAAGTAATTACACTGTTACACACAAGATGGCGGTAGAGAGCGAAAAGGTATCTAACTGTCCTTCTCGGATTCCGTAGTTTCTCTCATTGCTGTACTTCCTTTTGAAATGACAACATGCTCAAGAATGAATAACGTGTTGTAACTTTATTTTAACGCCCACAATGACATAGAAATGCCTTTTTTCGCTGCTTATCGTGGTTATTTCAAGCCGTTTTTCCGCTAATAAGCTTGATTTTTTTTGGCAAACAGTTGAGTTGACTTTACCGGTTGTTTTGAGTAAATACTTATTATTTCTGTGGTAAATATCACAATGTTTACGACGGTGGTAAGGACTCAAAATCCTCAGTGGTTTTATTCATACATGGATGTAAGGCATATATTAGCACATACATTTATAAGAAAGGTCTTGCCCTTGCATAGTGGCAGTAAATGTCCAGTTTCCGGTGGACTCAGAGTTTTCAGCTCGTCCTGTTTTCTGTCTGCAAAGAGCAGAGGACCAACGAAGAAGAGCGAGATCTCTGAAAAGAAACAGGTGAGTGAGAGAGATGGAGAAATTAGGTAGTCACATTACTCACCACCTACAAATATACACAGAGCACATACATACAATAAATGTGAATAAATAAAATTAAAATATATTATTAGAAGTGTTAAAAGTACTCACATTCTGTACTTAAAGGCAAAGGCACATTTATTTGTATAGCACATTTCATGTACAGGACAACTCAAGGTGCTTTACACACAAACAGAAACAGAAGAAAATTAAAATCATAAAGATGCATTAAAAGACAATTAAAATCAGGACATAAAAACATTTTAAAGCAAATAATAATCTAAGTAAAAGCTCCAGTGAACAATAATGTTTTCAGGCCTGATTTAAATGAACTGACAGTTTGAGCAGACCTCAGGTATCCAGGTAGTTTGTTCCACAGGTGAGGAGCAGAGTAACTGAATGATGCCTCACTTTGTTTCGTTCTTATCTTTGGAACACACAGTAAACCTGTTCCTGATTACCTCAGGGCTCTGGATGCTTCATAGGGAACCAGTAGGTCTAGGATGTATTTGAGAAGTAGAAGTACAGCTACTTATGTGAAAAAATACTGTGGTAAAAGTAGAAGTACTGCTTGAACTCCTCTACTTAAGTAAAAGTAAAAAAAAAAAAAAAATAGTATAATTTCAGAATTTTAATAAAGTAAAAAAGTAAAACTTTTTTTTTTTTTTTTTTTTTTGCCATGAACGCAATAATACTTATTTAACTAGTAAACGTCAGAAAAGTTTCAAAAGTATCAGAATTGAACCCTTTAAAAGTGAGTTATTGTGTTGAAAATATCTTTGATCAGGTCACAGTTACTCAGTTTTGTGGGTATGGGCAGGTAATTCAGGAAAAATGGGAAAAAAAAAAAAAAAAGAAGTCACAATTGAGATAAAAAGTTATAAATATGAGATTTAAAAAAAAAGCAACATTTTGAGATAAAATGTTAACATTATGAGATTGAAAAAAAATCTAAATTGTGAAATAATAGTCATATAACATCACAGTTCCGCTGAATTTCCCTCTGAAGTGACTTATTTTTCGTACTGTAGACCCGTTTCTTTGTAGACTATCGTAAAGTGATGCTGATGGCTGGGTCAGGTGGTAAAGGAGCCAGCAGTTTTCTCAGTGAACCTCGAAAAGAATGGGGTGGACCAGACGGAGGGAACGGAGGCAACGGAGGAAACATCATCATCAAAGGTAGGGATTGACATCCTGAAATAAAACTGTACATGGTGACACTGTTTTCTATGTGTAGTTTGTGCCTTACCCAGCCGCTCCTCTCACACGGAATCATTATGTTGAAAGTCATGGTTGATTGCAGGACTAAATTCAACTTTGTTTCAAACGGGTACATACACAATTCCTGTGCTTTGTTTCTTATGTGTGCACTTTCAGCTAACAAGTTGGTTAAATCCCTGGCTGAAGTAGTTCCAGTTTACAAGGGAGAGAACGGGCAGCCTGGACGCAGCAAGAACTGTTATGGACGAAATGGAAACACAAAATATATTAATGTAAGTCCAAGTAATTAAAAGAGTGATATTTAATTTTTTAAATGGAATTAAAACATTTCCCTGCAGTCTGTATAAACCGTAAGTGCTGCACTATATTAGCAAAAGTGTTCGCTCACCTGCCTTGAAATACACTTAAATGACATCCCATTCTTAATCTATGGAGTTTAATATGACATTGTATTTCTGTATTCTGCAAGTGTGTGTGTGTGTGTGTAGAGAGAGAGAGGGAAAGAGAGAGAGAGAGAGTGTGACCTCAACTCCACAGAACACTTTTAGGGTGAATTAGAGCACACACTGAGAGCCAGGCCTACGGTCCATATTTTCATTATGGACTACAACTGGTGCTGATGATAAACAATTATAGGAAAGGTTTCATAGAAGTCTTGACCTTTAATGTGCAAATGTTGTGATGTAACTAGCTACAAAACCACAAATTATGAAGTAATTAAAATGGTTGTTTTTGCTCAGTTTTTTCCAAAATAACACCACCTGGAGGGTTCAAGTTCAAACTTTTTGAACTATTAGGGTCTAAATATACAAATAAATGAACCACCAAAGACTAATAAAAGTGGGTTTAACAAAATTTGACCTCTTTAAAACATATTAACCAAACAACCAACCGCTTCATCAGACTTATTACAACTGTCTTTGATATTGTTCTGGTTATAAAGGTACCATTAGGGACGGTGGTGAAGGAGCAGGGACAGACAGTAGTGGACCTTTCTGAGCATGGTCAGGAGTATCTGGCAGTATTTGGAGGAGCAGGGGGGAAAGGAAATCGTTTCTTTCTGTCCAATGAGAACCGTGCCCCAGTGACCGCAACGCCAGGAGTCAAAGGCGAGGAAAGAGTCCTTCAGCTAGAGCTGCGCACCATAGCCCATGCTGGACTGGTCAGTAAAATTTATGCTTGACTTTGCTGTTAAAATATTTCATTTCAGCACTTAGATTATTTTCATGTTCTGTCAGGTTGGTTTTCCAAATGCTGGGAAGTCCTCACTGTTGAGAGCCATCTCCAATGCCAGGCCAGCTGTGGCCGCCTACCCTTTCACAACCCTTAACCCACATGTAGGAATTGTCGATTACAGAGACCACCAGCAAGTTGCAGGTACCTGGACTGAAAAGGAATGTATTATTATAATATCTATAGATCATTTTAACCCTTTAACTTCTGATGTGTCAGCGCTGACGCTTTCTGAATGGATGGTTTAGTTCAAAAATTCTGAAAAATTCAAGGTTTTTTTTTTGTGTTATTTTACTGATAATTTTGTTCATGGAATTGATGTACAGGTGTCAAAAAGCAACTGATGTAGAAAAAGAACCTAATTACAACACGAGTCATTTATTCCTTTTTTTTTTAACTTCATTGTGGGTTTTTTTTTGGGGGGGGGTGCATTTTTTATGTTGTTTGTTATTTTGTGAATATTTATTAGTTTCTGTTGATGTTGTTGCTTATTGTTGTTAATTTTTTTCTATGTTTTGTTTATTTATTTTATTATTTTTCTTCAAGTGTGTTCTGTTAGTGTCTTACTTTGTTCATGTTACATATTACTTTATAAGTTTAATATTCATTTACTGATAATTTTGGCAGTTTTTGTTCATTTTGTTGCAGATATTTTTTTTTTTTTTTTTACTGTGGAATTACTTAAGTCTCAGGAGTTAAAGGGTTAAGCTATTATGATACATACAGTATTCTGCCATCCTAAGGTTTGCTGGTGTGCCAAGCTTATAATGACCTTATGTAAACTTTTCTCAGTCTGTGATACAACTATAAGATACAGGACACATGTACAAACAAATGCCAGGCACAACAAACCCCACCCCTTGCACATATTGTAGTTTACTTTCACATCGATCTAGCTGATGTCATCATGTCTATGCCATATCAACTGCCTCTATATATTTGCCAAGTTTCAAGTTCATTAAAACAAAATTAATGTTTTATGAACATTTGACATTTTTTTCCCATTATAAGTAAATGGGAGAGAAAAAAAGATTAAAAAAAATAAAAAAAATCAGGTATTTGTTCTTTTTTTTCGCAAAATATAATCACATCTGTTCTGGATCACTGGCAATCTATAAACCTAATGTGGAATGATTTCAACTAATAGTTTTGCTTCTAGAGTGTTATCCAACAAAGAAACAAACAAACCAAACCAAAAACAACCAGCCTTGCCTTCAGGAGGCAGGGGTATAATTTCAAAAGGGTCAAGTCAAGGAAACGCACACATCTATGAGAAAAATCTAAGTTTCTCTTATTGTATTCAGAATGCACTCGTTTGTTTGCTTATTACTGTGACCAATCATCATCCTTATGATGTGTAAGTACTTACAAATACCTACTGAAGTATGTAACACACATATTGATTGTAGGTCTTGAATGGTCTTAAAAGTCTTGAATTACAAATCTATATTTAATACCCTAAACAACTTTTTAAAATAAATGCGTTATATTTTATATGGTAGGTGTGAAGTTATTTTGTCATAAACATGTTGGTTTTATTATGTTAAATGTCCAACCTGCAAAGAATTCATCAACTCAATTCTGCCATGTTCCAACCAGACAATTCGTATTGAAGTTAGGAAGTGATTATCTGTAACTTTGCAGCCCCTGGTGAGAAATAATCACAGAAAATTCAGTTCAGCACGTGCACATGAGCTAACTTTGGGAACTTTAAGGGATAGCTCGCAAGCGTAAGATAAATATGGGGAAGTTTGTTTTGATAAAAGGTCATTCTTAACCTGCTTGACACAAGTAGAGGTAGACGGTTGTGAAATGGGTACTAAATTCTGTTCGAAGTGGTCTTACAAAGTCTTAAATTGAACTTAAATTTTTACCTGATACGTACAAAGTTGGAGCCCATTGAACATGAAACACGTGACTTGACCTGACTCAAAAGTTAGAGTTTGACAAAAGGCCAAAGTGTCCTTAATGTACTGTGACCTAAAGCAGTGTCATAATGGAGACCTCACAAAATGCTGACATTTATTACTGTGCACATACAGTATTTTCTGTATTGTTTAGTATCTGTATAAAGAGACTTGAGATATATTCCTATTCATTTCATCATTATAAAACCAAACATTTTTGCACAGTAAACAGTGTAGTGTATATTTGTACACAGATATCTCTCTACTTTATATAACCACATTGCACCTCCACTTTTGCTCTACAGTTGCTGACATCCCCGGCATCATTCGAGGAGCTCATCTAAATCGAGGCCTAGGCGTGTCTTTTCTGCGACACATAGAGCGCTGTCGTTTTCTCCTTTTCGTTTTGGATCTTTCTGCTCCAGAACCCTGGACTCAGTTCCAACACCTGCGTTATGAAATAGATCAGTATGAACCAGGTTTATCCACACGGCCGCATGCAATTGTAGCCAACAAAATGGATCTTCCCGAAGCCAAGGAGAAGCTTCGTACTCTGAAGAGCCTTGTAACACACAGAGTGATCCCTGTATCTGCTCTGACAGGACAGAACACTGAGGAACTAATCCTCCATCTCAGAGAGCTGTATGATGGCTACCTCCTGGGAGAAGCAAAACCTACTGGGTTGTAGGAATTGATACTGATGATTACTGATTTGCCATACCAGCAGAGGTGGATGTACAGTATTTAAATTGGGTAATAAATATATAGAAATAACCAAAAATGTCTTGGGGTTTTTTTGTTGTTGTTTTTTTTACTTTTTCATATATAGTGATCACTGCAGTGGATAACTATTCTCCAGCTGTTCTCTTGTATATTCATGGTTTTGGTTGTTTTTAGTTCAGTTGGACATTCATGCACCATCCCATACACTGATAGTCACACCATCACTCAGGGCAGGGCTCGAAATTAACTTGTTTTCTGTGTGTGTCCCCAAATTTTATGTTGTATTGTTCTGAATGGAAGCAAGAATGTCCCCATTTTTTTTCCTCTCTGAAATTAACCAGGGTGGTTAAGCATCATGCGAAAGGTCTGCTATATTTGTAACTATGCAATTTCGAACCCTTTATATAATTTTTACAGTAAAATTTACTAAACACAAGTGATGCATGTCCTATGCAAAATTCATTTCAAAATGAGACTTATTTTATTTTCAGTTTATTAAACATTGGTAAACTTTAGATACCTGTTTATTTAAAGGGGCCAAACAGCTCATTGACGAAATTATTCAACTCACTACATCTGCAGTTACGCTATAGTTCAAAACAAGACCCCATTTATGTTAATTAAATCTTCTTAAACCTTCAATATCCGTTGACAAGTATAAGCCAACTTATAATTTTTCACCATTACTCTTATCCATGTGTATGTAATGTACCTGTTGCCCCCATTTAGAGATGTTTAGGAAGCCATCGGTCATACCATCCATGGATGAAATGCCCTTGAGCAAGGCACCGAACCTAACACTGCTCCAGGGACTTTAACCCTGTAAATAACTGTCAAGTCACTTTGGACAAAAGTGTCATATCATATAAGTGCAAAACAAAACAAAGGTCATTTTATTTTTATTTTATTGTAACCTTTAGTCACAGAAATCATATAAATGATGTACAGAACTTAATTTCCTTTTCTTTTTTGATGTCAAATTGTGCAGATTTAACATCATTTCCTTCCACTGTAGAAACCACTTCCTCTTCAACGCTCGCCCCGTTGCTCATGTGGTTAATGCAGGCCAGGATTAACTGCATTAAGAATGTTTTTATTTCGTAGGTTTTACATAGTATGTCACTTTATGTTGATGGCTTTTAAAAATATGTTTCTTTGCTTCAAAAACTAAAGGTACTTCTTTGTGTATCTTTGTTTGATTGACTGTAGACCCATTATTTACTATTTGTATGTGTGCAAAATTCTCTGGTGTGTTGCTGTGGAAATAGATGATTTACAGAAAACATACAGGTTTTCCCCTCTGCTGTTCCATACTGTATTTGCTTGAAATATATCTTTGTACAAGAGCAACATCATTTACTAATTATAAATGATCCAGCAGAGGGCGGCATTATCACATTATTGAGTCTTAGCATTGTTTAAAATATGCATGAAATGAAAATGTTTGACTGTAATACAGCAAAATCATAGTTAGTAAAGAAATGGTTTGGAATTAACACATTATTGTTTGTTGGTGAGTGTAAAACAGAAGGAGCTAACATGTGCTGAGGGTAAAATTAATCCAAAATAAACTGAAAATATAATTTAGGAAATGCTAATATGTAGTGTAAAGTTCTATAATTATGTTAGAATCTATTTTTAATTATATCTATTGTTTTATTATTATTATTATTATTATTATTATTATTATTATTATTATTATTTAGAATACACTTCTATATATACCATATCATTGGATTCCTAAGTATTTTCATTCATTCATTCCTTATTTCTAATTAAGGGGTCAAATAAATAAATGTGCACACACATGGTAATCAAAAAAAGCCTTTATATAAGTACAAACAAAAACAATGCCCACATATTAATTGCCCAGTGACAATGACTAGAAGCTTCTACTGATGTAAAACGTTGAATAACTTTTTAACGTGTAATTATTTTACGATATTTGAATATTTCAATTGAATTACATTGCCATAAAAAATAACCCATTTGAACATTCTAATCAGCAACATTGAACATGGAAACCTGCAATATTGATTCACCAATTAAAAAAAAAAACATATATATGACAAATAGCACTGGTTGTAAATGCTAGTTTTTGCGTTTTGTTTTTCCTCTATTTTTTTTTTATATTACAACCTCTAAATTTTACACAGAGGTTTTATTATCATCTACATGCTCTGTAAATGTCACATAGGAAATAACTTGAATGTTCACCGAAAAATTTGAACTTTAGAAGATAATAAAAATATAGAAATAAATAAAAAAGTACAATGAAATTAGAAATTTCCACAATTATAGTTCTAGGTCTAAAATGTAAAAGACCTTTGGTATTATTTGTTTCAGTTACATTTGACATTCATTCAACAGTAAAACCCATGAAGTTGGATCCAAACACTTGGTTTATGTTAAGTTAATGATAGATTTTATTTTTTAAAAATCAAGTTTTCTTCAGTCTTCTCAGTTTTAATGTGAACTTTTATAAACATCTGTATATTATGTGAATTAAATATAGGAAAATATTTGATTTATAGTTAAAAATACAAAATACAGAGGATAATATTAGAATAAATTAATCACTTAAGAAATGTCGGAAAAAAAAATAATTTGGGAATTGATGCAAAAAATAGCACTGGGTCTTTATGGGTTAAACATATTCAGTTTTACTTCTATGGCTGAACACATTGGTGCTGTTTTTCCAGTTTTTCTCACCCACATTTCCAATGTGCAGCTGCCCTTGGTGGGGGGAGACTTTGCGTGACTTGTGTCTACATGTCTAAGAAGACACCGAAGCTGCATTTTTCCCAGTTCTCTAGTGTGTGAATATGCAAATGAGTGAATGTGACACATTGTAAAACACACTATGTTAACCCTCTGAGACCCAAGCAGCAAAAGCATCTATAACTGTTGAACTACTAACCATATCAAAACATCAAAATAATTGAGATAAAATGTAGTTTGTCATCTTTTCATGGTCATTAGGTATAATACATTTGGACATTCAGAAGCTCGGTTGTCAATGTGGAAACACTATCATCTTCTACATTGATTCACCAGTAAAACCATGTAGTCTGACAAATGACAGTGGTTCTAGACACCTCAGTTATTGATATATTTACTAAAATTGAAGTTTTCTGTCTTTTTGGTGTCATAATCATCAACTTTAATCTGATATTTTATGAATATGTACATAATCAGGACATTAAATATAGAAAAATACTTGATTTCTACTTATAAATGCAAAATACAGAGGATATTATAATAAATCATGATGAATCATCCAAGAAAGGTTAAATAAAGAGAAAAAAATCCTTTGGCAGCTGCTGTAAAATGACCGCAGTAGTGAGTCTTCAAGTGTTAAGGTAGAACAGCATTATACAAATCCATTTACCAGAGCCAATATAGTTCACATTTCTGGTATCAGTGGTATTCTTGCAGTGGTAAGTAACTTTTTTTCACTAATGACCCCATTTTAAAGTCGTACATTTATGGCGACCTCAGATACTCAAAACAAACCTTTTTTTTTTTCTCTTAATGAGGCCACGTCGGTGAAGAAATCTCTCTATTTTCTCTTTGATCTGATTTTCTGACTGCAACTGTGTCCAGGCAGGTTGAAGCATAGTAACGCACGTCATGTGGTCACATGATATGACAAGATATGCCCATTTACAAATTAAATCCTGCCTTTTATTTGAACTTGATTTTTATGAGGAAAAGTGTGTGGTTGTAAAATATATTTTTGGTTACAAATGTTATCAATTACAAGAAATTTCAGTTAACCTCACTTGAAATTCAGGTGACCCCATGTAGGGTTGCGTCCCCTAGATTGAAAAACAGTGTATTATTGCATACCTTGCAAAATAGGAGGATAACTTCTAAAACTCATTTTCTTATTTGCAGCGGTTCCATCACTCCAGTTTGGCTTACAGCAAGATGTTTTTTATTTAATTAATTTAATAAATGCATACAACATGCAAGAAATGTCTATATAAATAAAAGTATATGTTATATTAAACTGAAAATACATGGATGAATATGAATAACAGCTCTATAACAAAGCAGTCAGAGACAACAGACCTCCACCAAGGCTTGATATGGCGTCAAAACATGACATAATGGAGCCATAGGCAGACAGACAGACAAACAAACATACAGATCTGAATTTAATTCTTCCTTGGCAGAAGTAATAAGGCTGAAGTCATCATTGTAGACTGAGGTTTGGAAGGTTTTTCTTTAAGTAGACATGTTGTTATTTACCAGAACAGACACACCTGTTGACACACACCTACGCCAAGCTTGTTTCCTCAGCAAACATAAAACTGGTTCAACAGGTTCAAAGGTGAATGCAACTTCCATGGAGTTATAGCTCATCAGCTAATGATGTCAGACTTCCAACGGAGGCTTTTATTTCCAAATACACCTACTCTTTTCTTTTGTTCACATGAGGAGAGCAAGTTGCTTCACTTACATATAAAAACAAAAATTACTACAAGACAAACAAAAACAGTCTTCCAACGCATCAGGCCTGAATTGACTTAAATAGACGTTTCAAGTTATTATTTGATGAATGTAATGTTTGAGTTTCACTGATGGATGGAAAGCAATTTTTGTCATGCTTTGAGAATGATTAAATCTATGTGTCGGTCATAGTAGACATCTGTTGTTCTACAAAGGAAACGTTACGACATGTTTCTCCTGTACTTCAAAACAGTCTCACAGGTGGAATTATATGGTTTCAAGTAAAAACACTTGCAATAATCATAGGAACAACACAACATTAAAAGTTTGTATTAACATAAAGAGAGATAAATGTGTTTTCTGACATTTTTTCATCATTGTTAACAGCAGTAGGAATAAGAGTTGCTGTCGTTTGTCTGTCTGTCTGTCTGTCTGTCTGTCTGTCTGTCTGTCTGTCTGTCTGTCTGTCTGTCAGCAGGATGACGCAAAAAGTTCATAACGGATTTTGATTAAACTTTCACGAATGACAGATAATGGGGTCAAGGAAGAACCCATTAGATTTTAAGCAATGAAGGTCAAAGGTCAAGATTACACTAAAGGTCAACGTTTAAAACACATTAATGGTAATACCTGAGAATTCACACAAGATAGAATCTCGTGGGTTTTTTTTCATCCACATCATCTCACCTTCAGACATCAGATGGGTCAACACCTATGGTTCCATCACGCTATGTTTTGACGTCATATGACACCATATCAAGCCTTGGCGGAGGTCTGATGTCTCTGACTGCCTTGTTTTGTTTTGTTTGTTTAGTTTTAACAATAGATTTTGGTCAGAGTTCATACAATAAGTGCATTATTGACCTCCAGAGAATACACCTCCTGATGGTCAACTTTTATTACCCTACAAAATAAGTAAAACAAAGCACAGTGAGTATTAAAAAGACAGAAACCTTTACACTCACTTTTTCTGGTATAGTATTACTGAATACATAAAAACTATAACACAAAAAACTGTTTTATTTCAGTTTTTATATATAACTGTAAAGTTAGACAAATGAGGTAAATTACTGATAACTTTAATCAATAAATATGGCCTAATGTTACTGTATAATCAACACTATAGTTCGCTATATATTAATTCTGCTTATTTTTTTTCCCATTTTAAAAGCAAAGTGACTTCTGTGAATGTAGGTTAGTGTTATTTACCATCAGAAAGGTTGTACTTGGTACACTCTTTTTTTTTTATCTTTATTTAATTTTTTTCAATAAAATAACACAAGACATAAATAACAAAAAACATACATATATAGATTTGGTTCACATACTAAGTCAGATTCAAGTTTACACAGGCGAGAGATTCTGTAGTCATCCCTCAAAGTAAAAATAAAATAGGAATGAAAAACAAAGTATACACTTCCATACTATATAATACATTTATATGATCATTTTCAAAGGGCTACACATAAACAAACAAACAAAAAGGAATTGAATGGTATGTCATATGCCACACAGAACATGTATGCATCCATTTTTTTTCCCACTTTGTACACTCTTGGTAAAAATCTAAAAAAAACAAAAAACAACCAACATCAAGCAAACAAAAAAGAGCAACACATACACACACAAAGTAGTAAAAACAAAATGTGTCACCGACAAAACCTTTGGCCACAAACAGCCTTTTATGCAGGGATCTACACACTGATATTTAGACATTCACCTATAACCTGTGACTTTTCACTCCAGTGCTGTGAGTCTCAACATGATTCAGGTGATTTTCATGTTTGGAAGTGGCTTCAGGAAAGCAGATGGAAGATAGAGCACTGAACTGGACATCCAAGCCCTGGTACGAGTCAGGATCAAAAGAAACGTCTGGTATGGAAATAGCATCGAGCTGGTAGTTGGACTCCATGACTCCCTCCTCTGCGTACACATGGGGGTCATAATGACCCAGCTCTTCCCCAGGGGACTGGAGTTTGTACAGCCCCTGCAGTGTGACATTACATAAAAAGAAAAATGTATACTTCAGACCTACAAACACACACGTTAAATTGATTTGTCTCCTTAATTTTGTTAGAATTACCTTTTCTAGAGTTCTGAGCATTCTTTCCCGAAACAGTACGTCATAACGTGAAGAATTTTTATGACCTTCCCAGGTCTAGGAATTAACAAAGGTAAATGAATTCACTGATTTAAGAAAACAATGTCAATGTTAAACATAAAATTCAATTTATCTTATCAAAATATAGAGAAACAACTGGTACCAGGCACAACAAACCCTGCCCCTTGACACATAATGTAGCTTATTTTGGCTTAAATCCAACTCATCTCATCATGTCAATCGGCTATTTGTTGAGTTAAATAGAAATATTCTTGTCATATTTCAAGCCCCAAATAACTTCTTTACATTTTATTGTTTTTTTATCTCAGGTTAATGGGGCATTTCTTCAGTTTTTATCAGAGCAATTCTGTTTATGCTGCCGCCATACTCGAACACAGAACCGCCAACTGTGAAATTTTACATTACATGGAAGCCCTTCTTCTTTTACTTTGATAAAACATCTAGAGAAAACTTTCTCCCTTTTCGTACTTTCTGGTTTCTTTTTTCTTTAATTGGTTTTTGGAAAACTGGAAAATTTGACATATTTATAACTGTGTTCAGATGATACGTATACTGAAAATGTGTCATGTTAATAAAAAGATTTTTAAAAAGAAAAAGAAACAAAATTATTTTTTTTTTAATAGACATTTGAAATTTCACCCATTATAAATAAATGGGGGGAAAAAGATTTTTTAAAAATTGAGAAAAGATTTGAAGTTTAACCTACTTTTCTCAAAATTTAATCAGATCTATTCTGGGTTACTGACAACATATAAACCTAATTTGTTATGAATTCAACCAATAGTTTTGCTGCCAGACTGTTAACAAAGACATAAACATAGGAAAAACAAGCCAAATCAAAAACAATATTCCTTGCCTCCTGTACAGAGGCCGGGGTTAAAAATGGAAGATAGATAAAGAACTGATAATGAAAATATAATATAATGCAGTCCAGATTACAGTACCTTTATACTGTATCTGTCTTCATAACCTCTTTGACGTTGACCCAGGCTTCTCAGAGTACCACTCCTTCCTTGTCTTCTTTTTAAATCCATTGACTGGAAAAATAAGAATATCCATAATGAATGCACTGACACAGACTGATACATACAGTATTGTGCAGTAAACCTTTAGTTTTGCTGTTTTTGCAGAGTTAAAATGTCCATAAATATTTATATCTTCTTCTCTTCTCTTCAAATACAACAAAAAAAAAAGTACAGGGAATATAAGCACAGCTTTAACTGAAATGAACTAAACTGGTTTTAAAGGTTAAAGTCACTATTTAATGTGACCCATGACAAGATGCAACACACACAGCAAATATGGGACTGTTAAATATTTAGTGTCAGTTTTAAATAGAGCGTTGGTGTTATATTAACACCAAATTTATAATTATTCAAATTTATAAAATATTCAAACCTAATCATCACCATCTTGTTTTTCACAAGAACCAGTGAAGTTGCTCATTCTTCCGGAGCCCCTTAGGGGACATTGGGAGTGGAAATTTAAAAAAAAAAATTGGGTCAAGTATTGTGAGATCTTGCAATACTTTTGTAAAATAGTTCTCAGGATGGTTATGTCATGAGTCTGTGGAGCTGCCATGTTTGCTCCTCCTTCCCTTCTATTTACTAGGAGTAACACATTATTTACAAATGTACTCTACTCCCTCTTTGCCATATGTCTGACCATTTACTTTACTTAGTATTACTATATCACCATGGTAACCTGTTGGTTTCTATTTTTAACAAATACTGTTAAACGAACAAAAATTGCGTGTTCAATTTGTAACACTTTCAAAAGTGTTAATTTTACACTGCATAATGTGGACACATAAAGACACTTTATGGGTGTTAAATTTAACACCATGGGTGTTCAATGAACACTGGCATATTTGCTGTGCAAAACAATTAGAAACATCTGACATGTGGTAATAACTAGAAAAGTACTTGGAGAGCACAGACTCCCCCAAGGCAGATCAGCCCCCACCCCCCTAAATGACCTCAATGAGTAATAGGTTTCACTTTCACTTCTTCAAGCAGCGATCTACCCCTGACCAACCGCATACCTCCCCCCACATATCTCCACTGATTACCACCAACATTTAATCAATTGTTCCTTATGCCAGTTTCCTGAAAATTTCATCTAAATCAATCTATAACTCATTAAGTTATTTTGCTAACAGACAGATAAATTCCAGCAAAAACATAACTCCACCGTTCCTTGGCGGAGTAATAATTAATGCATTTATTATCATATTGTTTGAACAAATGGGTTAAAGACATATTAAGTGTACAGGGAGGTCAAACTAACTAGTACGTACCACTTTGGTGTATAGAAACTGTTCTTTTTCCTTGAAACTTATTTTTACAGATGTACTTCCCAAATATCCAGATTGTATCTTAATACATAGACAGCAAAATGTCTATCTATGGTCATTATAACTTTACTATACTTAATATTGACCTAGGACATCTGCGCAGTACTAGAATACACTACCTGCAGATTGTCATTTCTAAAAATAATTTGCCTACATTTGTTAAAAAAAAAAACAGGATAAATCCCCTACCCAATGGGTGATGTCCTCCTGCATAGGGCTCTCTTTTATAAAGGTTTTCTTATGTGTTTCCAAATTGATTTGTGATTCTCCATGCTGAAAAAAATAAACATGTTAAACCTAAGTATATTCACTATACAAAAAAACAGACAATAAACAAAACACATGTGAATAAAAAGAATGTTGAATAACTTGGAAAATGAGGTTGTTGAGATGATAGAATTATCCTGCAGTTGAAGGACAAGAAATTCTCGACAGTATTTGTGGTTCATATTGTCTACAAGGCTAATTAGAGACAGGTATGGTATATTACTTACTACTGTCTTTGTTGCTGTTATTATTTGTTGGCTATTGTCTTTGGATCCTGGGTTTGCCAAAATCACCTACAGTAGAAAAAAAAGTTTAACATTATTTTTCCATGTTCCACTTTGTCACTGTCACTTTGTCATGTACATTTATTTTTCAACTTTAAATTAAACTTGAAGAAAATAATGAAAATAAATTGACCTACAGATTGTCAGTATACATACAATGCAGTCATTTCCTTTTTGTTCCATGTTACATTTTATCAGATGTTGTTCTGACTCTCCATCTTTGATGTGAAATTTCTGTCTTTGACATGATATTAGAAGAAATAGTAGTAAAAGACCTGCAAATCAAAGCAAAATGTACAATGGAGCTCCTTAGTTTAACATCAGAAATGTATCATAATCCATATATTCACAATCATTGTCAATTTAATACATTTAATAATACACTTTAACATACTTTTTTATAACTCCACTGGCTGAAGTTGATGTCAGGGGTATTGTGAATTTTGCTTCGGTTTGTTTTGTTTGTCTTTGTCAATACTCTGGCAGTACAGACTATTGGTTTAATTCATACCAAATTGGGTTTATAGATTGCCAGACACCCAGGATAGACCTGATTACATTTTGGCAAAAGTAGGTCAAACATAAACATTTTTATGATTTAAAAAAAAAAAAATCTTATTTCCCAATTACGTGCAAATGTCTATAAAAAAACATGAATTTTGTTTAAATTTCCTTCAAACTTGGCAAATATGTGAAGACAATTGATATACTGACATCATCACACATATAGAGATGATGACATCAGCTCAGTTGATGTGTGAGGGGCGGGGTTTGTTGTTATCAAACACCACTTGTTATCAATATTTTAACCTTTAAATTCAGCTTGGATTAAACATTTTCCACAATAATAACCATAATAAGGACTTTCATTCTACCTGCCAACAGTAGTAGGGTCAAAAAAACTACCCCAAGTGCTTGTGGTCCGGATTTGATGCTGATGCTGCGGGCATCACATTTTGGTTTGGAAATGTCTAAACATTTACAAACAATGACTGAGAAGCTGTGGACGGAGGACTTTCCCTGAGTGTCAGACACTTCCACCATCAGCTTATACTCTTGTGAGTGGACAATGGGGTCCTTCACCAGGTTCACTGAGTACCCTACAGATACAAAGTAAAGAAGTGGAGTGACAGTCATTTACAAGTAAGAAAAAAATAAAAAAAAATGTTTAAAAAGGCTACCATGGTGGCAGTGACAGTAATGCTCACCTTCCTCAGGTTGAACCGCCCACTTGCCCTCAACGTCCCCCAAGAGTTTAAAGAAGAAAGGACCACCATAGGGGTGTTGATCTGGGTCAAATGCTGTGATGTTGGATAAGGGCGGTCCATCAGACTGGCACATATATATGGTAGTATTCACCAAGGAAGGAGCGTTGTCATTCTCATCATTGATATAGAGCTGTAGGGTTGCAGTGGCTGACATTGGTGGTTGACCTAGTGACCAGAAACACAATTTGCATTCAGTCAAAAATCAATATCTTAGCAAGTGTATTTTTCTCAATTCTCAAATCACACTTCAAATAAGATATAATCACCAAAAAAGAACTTTTCACTATAATAATACTTTTCACTATAAGAAATGATTTTTAGACAATAGATCTCGAAAATCTAATTAAAATAAATAATTTTCACACGTTTCATTGGTAGTTTTTTTTTTTGCTTAATTCAAAATTTTTTTTTGCCTTACTTCAAGCAAAAAAAAAAATATGCCAATGGATTAAGTGAAAACTATCTAAAACAGATGAACAGAACAATAATGTGTCTATCTATCTATCTATCTATCTATCTATCTATCTATCTATCTATCTATCTATCTATCTATCTATCTATCTATCTATCTATCTATCTATCTATCAACCCCCCTCCAAAAAAAAAAACAACATGTGTGCACAAGTGTATTTGTTTTATGTACGGTAGATCATTTTGAACTCCATCCCAAAAATTTCTAAAGGTTTGAGGCCTTGAGTCCAAATGGGATTTGAACCCAACATGTCTGTATTGTGAACCAGAAGATGTACCAAGTGACTCACTGGAGCAGTTCCTAGATACTTTCCATAAGAGGTAATGGTGAAGCGGAAGTATTGTGAGTGTGGCAATGTGACCTTTGACCTCCAAAGAACCATTACTGGTGCCTGGAGAAAGCCACCCTTCAGCCTCAGTGATAGAGCAGTGGTAATGAAGGCTAGCTTTGGTTCAGGTTGTGTGGGATTCAAGCCCATGAGAGGGTAGAGAGGGTAGTTGTCCGTCTGTCAAGCAGTGATTTCGTACCGTTGTCCACAGCATATATAGTGACTTCATAGGTGCTGCTGTTCACAAAGGATGACTCCCTGTCTATGATGGTTTTTGTAGTTATTTTTCCAGTCACAGGATCTACAACAACCCAGTCAGCTGGGTCCTTTCCTTTTTTATACCTGCAATACACAAACGTTTACTGTGAGACCAGTTTTCTCTGACAAATGCTAATTTTATGTGTTTGCAAAGACAGTATAACTTACACAACTTTATTTTTACTCATGATATCATAATCTGTCGCTGTAAATGTCTCCAAATACGTTCCGGCAGCAACATTTTCAACAACAATAACTTTCTTGTAGACTTCCTCAAAAACAGGAGCCTCATTGACATCCTCCACAGTGACTGTCACACTGGTGGAGGACATTCCGTGAGTCCAAACAGAGTAGTCCACAGTGTGCACATTCCAAAGGCCGGTGGTGGTGCGACTCAACACTTTGCATGAGTGATAGGGGATGTCGTTTTGCACACCTACAGTTATATTCCTCACACTGCCCTCCTCGTAGTCCAATGGCTGTGAGAGAAGAGGCGACCAAGACAGATTATGTAAATATATGTACATTCACATGATATAATATGGAGACAGTTTCCACAACATAAGGCTAACAAAACAGATACCTTCCTGGATTTAGCAAAGCAAATACTTAAGTGTCTCACTCTGCATAAATACATCAGTAGTTCTTGTGTATCTTAACACCGGCTAATACAGGGATTAGTTTCTCATTTATTTGTTTTAATGATTATAATGATAGCATGTCAGGATTTATCTGGTTCATATTAGAGTCCTGCACTGGAGCCCTAGGCCCGAGGGGCCCGACAGCCCGAGGGCCCGAGGGCCGGGCTTCGGGCCGACGACCGTATAATTACCTCGGACACGGGCCGGGCCGGGCTCGGCCACTTTTATTTTTCAATTTAATTATTAAAAAAAAACCTGTGTTGTGTTTAAATGGAAACAATTGAACGCAGCAGCTGCTGCTCTCCCCGGCACCGGCACCTCCCTAATATGGGCATACGGAAGCCTCCCTCACTATCCGATTCGCGCGACTTCCCGACATGGAGAACGACATAAAAACAAAGTTGAAATGGTGAATTGAAGAGAGTGAACAACACTAAGGGAAAATCTCTATTCTGGACTAAGTTTCAACTTATTACAACCCTTCAAGATGAGCCAAACGGGTTTGTTCAGTATGTTGTATGCAAAGCTGTTCTGTCATATGACAACAAAAAAAACAGGTTCATCACATCTCCAGACATTTTGAACGGGTATGTGGCGGATCCAGCAGCGGTCACAGACCGAGTTTTCAAGCTGCTAATCAAAACATCAGCCCCTATTTTAACCTGCTCTTTTATGTCCACATTGATCTGTCAGAAACCGTTATTCACAGAAAAAATAGAATGCTGTTTTTTCTAACTGCAGAGCGTTATACCATTTTCAGAGCAGCAGATTTAATTTACGAACGCACTGAATGAATATAGTGTTCTATCACGCTAAAACATTCTTATGGGAGGTTAAAACAAACAAACAAAAAAAGTCGGGCCGGGCCGGGTTCAGGCCTAAGAATTCTGAAAACGTCTCGGACCGGGCCGGGCTGGGGCTCCACCCCCTCGGGCCAGGGCCGGGCTCGGGCCCAGATAATAGGCCCGTGCAGGGCACTAGTTCATATTACTGGTGTAGGAGTAGTTCAAGAAGAATGATATATAATTTTCAACATAAAGTGGCCAAATAACGCATGTGTGAGTCCAAACTTTAACCCAGTTGAGATTATTTGGGGGTGTAAGAATGTGCTGTACAATCAAACTGTCCCATCAAGTCCTAGCAGGTCTGGACTAAATTAATGTAGCTTTTTTGTCATTGCATTAAAATAGGGATCCACACCACAGGATATGGATCCCATTTTTTGTCTGTTTTCAGCAACTTTACACAAAAAACTACTGAACCTATTTCTATGAAATTTTCAAGAAAGCTATGAGGTGGTCCAGAATAGATCCCATTAAATTTTAGTGAATGTAGCTCAAAGGTCAAGGTCACAAAAATGTGTTTTCACCATGATAATAAATGGGTCAAATCAGGTTAAAAAAAGTTTGCAAGGGGTGGGGTTTGTTGTGCCTGGAAACACTTGTTTGACTAGAAATGAGGAAAAATACACATGGTAAGATTATTCTTTCTAGTGCTGTCTTTGAAAACAGCCTTTGTTTTATAGAACATTAGATTTTTTTTCAGTGTGGCTATTTATAAAAAATAAATTAAAAAAAATGACAAAAGGTTAAAGTATTTGCATATTCTAAACAGGAGCAGCACTACATAGTTTGTCTTGGCTCAGTATTTCTTCCTCGTTGTTAAGGGTGGATTTGAGTTTCATCATCAGAATTTGTCAAGACACATTTTTAAATGTCTAATCCAGTTGATCCCAACACTGGTCTTCAAGTACCACTATCCTGCATGTTTCCCTTTTCTAACACACCTGACGGTCATTATTGATGACAGGCTGATCATTTGAATCAGGTGTGTTGGTGGAGGGATACATCTAAAACATGCAGGATAGTGGTAATTGAGGACCAGGGTCGGGAACCACTGACAGACAGGGGGGGGGGGGACCCTCCTACATACAGAAGATTCAGTTTCATGATCAGTCCTGATTTCAAAATTCCTGTTGGAGTCTCCTTGAATTTTATATTTCGCTCTCCAGCAGTTACACTGGTTCCAGGAAACGGACGCAGAGTTTGTCTCACCTACTTTTTATTTCATGATAAATGGTTACTGTCGGTCGCAATCACGCCAAACAAACAGTAATAACATTGCGGGGCTGTTACAATAGCGATGCTTAACTGTTTACCCGCCCGGGCAACACAACAGTATATATAAATGAAGCGCACCTCAGTTTGCCGGGCGAAATGTAAACGGCTCTTCTTCGTAGTGTTAGCAAACAACAAACAACCAGTAAGTAATGAGAAATGTTGCCGTTGTTAAACTAAGTTAACTAAACGATGTCGTGTTCTGTGACATATACTCTAAGACAGTGGTTCACAAACTTTTTTTCAGTGAAGTTCCCCCTGAGAAACATATTTTTAGTCGTCTCCCCTGACACGGACAAAACATTTTTGTAAGAAAAGAGCTACACTGTCTGTAAAATCTGACTTTTTTTTAATTCCTTTTTTATCACATAATTTTGACTTTTTATCTCATAATTTTGACTTATGAATTGAATAAATGTTTAATTGAGGAAAAAACATTTTTTTTGACCATATATTACTTTTTTAAATATGAAAAATATAATAATTAATGGGTAATTGTTCATTAATTTTGCTCATGTGCCACAATCTAGAACACCCCCACATTTTAAATGGCTGTGACGCCCTTTCTCTTCAGGCTGTTGAACCTATGGTGTCCTCATCTGAGACTTGACGACGTGAAACAAGGACATTTCCCCCCCTTCTTTCACCACTCATGGGAGGTGTTCAGGTTAAGGGACGAAACACCTGTGACCCTGAGATACCTGCTGAAGAGGCGGAAGGGTTCCAACAAAGTGGAGGATCAGGGAGAACTGTCGGAAAGATCCCCAATGAACGTAGGTCCTAGGTGGAGTGAGTAGCGAGCATCTGTTTATTTCACCTTAGTGTATTTTAGGCCTATTTTACTGTATTTTTGAAGAGTTTCAGTGTATTTTAGGCCTATTTTGCTGTATTTTAGTTCTACCTTAACATATTTTTGTAGCATTTTAGCATATTTTATGTTTATTTTAGCATATTCTTGAAGCATTTTTGTGTATTGTAGGTCTATTTAGGCAGAAGATCAGATCAGTGAGCCCTGTCAGAAAGATCCCCAGTGAACATAAGTCCTAGTTACAGCGAGTAATACACATTTCTAATGTTTACTTCACCTTATATAAGAAAAAGTTGAAATATTTGCATATTCGAAACAGGATTGTCTTAAGTATTTCTTCCTCATTGTTGTTAAGGGTGTTCTGGATCTGGATTTGAGTTTCATCATCAGAATTTGACAAGGCACATTTTTATATGTCTAATCAGACAGAATAAAATACCTCCACTACATACAGAAGTCCATCATTTGTCTCAGGATCAGTCCTGATTTCAAAGATCTTGTTGGAGTCTCCTTGAATTATATATTTCGCTCTCCAGGCTGGTGAACCTTTGGTGTCCTCATCTGAGACTTGCAGACGTGAAACAAGGACATTTTTTTCACCTTCTTTCACCAGTTTTGAGCCCTGAAATGGAAAATAAATTAAGCTATTAGATTGACAAACAAAAATCTTTTATATGACATACAGAACTGAGGTAATTGGATGGAGGAGATACTTACAGTTTTCCCTATGATGACAGGAAGGTGATTATTTCCATCTTCTATGTTTATTATGACAGAACAGGTGCTGGAAAGTGGTACGTCTCCATGATCTTTGGCCTCTACTATAATAGTGTATTTTTCAGCTTTCTGTTGTGTGTACAGAAGATATTTTGTTATATTTATGTCGCATTCTTTAACCTCCTGAGATCCAGAAAAGCCTTTTTGTTTCTCACAGCTTTATTTAACCCATAAAGACCCAAACAGCCACCAGCGACTAAAAGCATGAACTGATCTGAACTGTTTAACCCTTTAACCCCTTATTTGTAGCTCAATTTTCGTTGCTTCAAATGATCTTTCTTTGCTTTTAATTGACTGAAATACATTCAATCAGAATCAGGAAGAGCTTTATTGCCATTGTTCGTATAGTACACATGTAGTATACAACTAGGAATTTGTCTCGGTGTAACGCTGCAACATTCAACATATAGTATATCAATGAAAAGAAAAAGAGAAAAAATAATATATATATATATATATATATATATATATATATATATATATATATATATATATATATAGCATAAAAACATAATACAAATGCTAAGCATGCACCAAGATAGAATAAGATAAAATAAATATAGTAAAAATATGTATGTATATATATATTATATATATCTGGGACCAATAAAGTTTTCTGATTCTGATTATATAATATATGTAATGTGCAATTCTGTGGGGGCAATGTGCAAGTCAGTGCAAAGGAGACAGAGGCTTTATGTTAATTATGTGTCCAGTGTTGGCTGCTGTACTTAGTGCTGGGGAGTCTGATTATGTCCCTTGGTGTTCAGCAGCAATCAACATTGGTCTGAACCTGAACTCAAATTATTTTGATAAACTTAACTGTGATTATTTTCAGTGTAATTTTTTTGCACTTTCATCCCACAGATCATAATTCAGACCCTCCAGGATTTCGCAATGTTGCGATTTGCAACTTAAATGGAAATTCAGCACGATATTGCAATTTTAACCAATCACCATGACTTTTTCGCAAAATGTGACCAATCATTTGTGACGTCTTGAGCTGCTCCTTCTGCCTTTTCGTGTTTGCCTGCCTTTGAACCAACAGGTGCATTTGCAAAAAAAATATCTTTTATTGCATTTTTGTAATCATTTATCTGCCATCTCAGTAAAAGGTAATTTGGAGGACAATATCACAATGACTTTGAATTAATTTTCCAGTATCTAATATTTGAAATATTACAAAAAGGGAAAATTGCAACTTTCACTTCCTCCCTCAACAAAAGCCTAAAAAACACCGTACCTTTCATCGCAATTTTTCAGAAAAGCTTAAGCAACATCAGATATTTTAGGCCTCAACAATCTTAAAAGAGGCCCACAAAATCCTGGAGGGACTGATAATTGGCCCACATGTTTGACACCCCCGATTTACAATATCTCACCTCATGGTCCAGACAGCCTTTGAATGAAATGGATCCTGTGTTACCCTTCTGGGTCAGGTAGAACTCCAGGTCAGCTGGTTTAGGACTGACAGATAATATTCGTAGATCAAATGTCCTAAATCTCTCTGTAGTGTCTTTGTCTACTGCCATCACAGTGGCCAATTCGACTCCTTTTGGAAAGACATTTATTTTTAATAGTTTTTATGTACATTATGCACAGTAAATATCAGGAAAATATCCACGAGCGCGTTACCTTGTGCTTTTGACTCTTTGACACTAATCGTATACTGTTCAAGATCAAACAGTGGAGCATTGTCGTTGGAATCTATAATTGATATCTCAATGCCCAGTTGTGTGTCAATCACCCTGTTTTCTCGAAATGCTTGAAATGTCACCTGTAATCCAGAAGAAAGCAACATATGGTTTAGTCCTTCACACCCCTCTCTCACAGACATAAACATAGACGGGTCAGGAGACTATGAGAGAACGATTTTAGAATAGTAATACTGGGTGATCAGTGGGAAACTGCTTAAATGAATACATTTATCCTCTCCATGTGCATGATATGGCTTAATGGAAGTAAAAATTGTACTGAGGGAACACTTGACTAATGCATGACCAGAGGTGGTAGTAACAAGTACTTTCTTTACTGTACTTAAGTACAGTTTTAGGTGTCTGTACTTGAGTATTTATTTTTCTGGAAACGTTTTACTTTTACTCCCTAAATTTTTCTATAAATATTACAGATAGTGTATATATATATATTTATATTCTTTACATTCTCAGAATAGACTCATTACTTTTTCAAACTACACAAATGTGACAGTATGAAAAATAAATCAGAAATTGTGACTTGCTATAACATAATTGACTTTTTATCTGATAATTTTGAATTTTTAGTCTCATAATTTTGACTTTTTATCTCGTATTTAGGTTTTTTTTAATTTCATAATTATGCTTTTTTTTTTAAAAAAAAAATCTCCTATTTATGACGTTTTATTTGATCATGGTACTCAGTTTAGTGGACAGGACATTTAGGAAAAGTTAAAACACATCATCTACACAATAACTCACTTTGAAAGGCTTTATTTTTGGATGTTTTTGAAATGTTTCAGTTTTTCCCCTGCTTAAATAAGCAAAAAAAATGCAGCTTTACTTTATTACATTTGAGAAGTTGTATTTTTATTTATTTTTTAAACTTTTATTTCAATAAAGGAGTTGAATCTGTACTTATACTTTTAAAAGAGTGTTTCTTCATCCAAGTAGCTAAACCCCCCCCATCTCTCTATCCCCCTATCTCTTTTTTTATTTTTTTCCGGGGGGGGGGGGTTTAAGTATTACTAATTATTCTTATTATTTATCTGTCACCTCTATGTGCTAATATCATTTTTATTCACCCATTACTAACCTCTTTCTGATTTATCCTTTAAGTGTCTGTTTATTATTTATGTTAAAACCAATACAAACTGTTAACACTAAACATAGAACTCTCTTACCTTGAATCTTTTGTATTGTTCGTAGTCTACCGGGCGGTGCACAGTCAGCTCCCCGGTCCTCTCATTTATCGCTAACACACCTTTCGGCTCCATGTCAATACCCTGACCATGTATTTCAAACATCGTGACGTTTTTAACTTGAATCTATATGGAATCAACACACAGCCATATGTTTGTTATAGTGTTAGGTCACATTCATATTTGTAAAACACTTATAGATACTCACTAGGCCTAGTGAATATGGATAAGGTCCTTTATAACCTTCATCAATGTCAAAAGAATCTATGATCCAATTTCTCTTCTGTCGACGCAAGATATGTGAAGATGAGGCATGATCACCCACACACTGCAAAACATTAATATCCTCATTACTGTTAAGAAACGTGTTACATGATGTTGTTTAAATGCAATTTTAAAATCAAGAAAATGCAAGACAAAATATGTATATTATCTTATCTCACCTTGGTTCCTTATTAGTGAGGAAATAAAATGTCATTAATTGGGTTAAAGTACAGCTCTGCAATATATCAATTAAATCAACTCGTCAGGATTTTATGTTCTGAAGCTGAATCTAATACAATTCAAAATTGCGCTTGACACTAAAGAAAGGAAAAACAAG
The DNA here is from genome assembly GCA_020466265.1 of Siphamia tubifer. Taxonomy (NCBI): domain Eukaryota; kingdom Metazoa; phylum Chordata; class Actinopteri; order Kurtiformes; family Apogonidae; genus Siphamia; species Siphamia tubifer. Next base: position 17,049,437 of record CM035789.1, read on the forward strand.
TTTGCACATCCAACTCGAGATAATAGTTGAGATAATACTCGCATACAGTTACTTAAAACACAGTTCTTATTATAATCTATGTAGTTATAAAGTATTCTGTCAGTCAAACTGGCCAATGTTAAATGTTCTTACCGTCATAACAAAAAAAACAAGGTGTATTATCTTCATATTTTATCCAGATTGTGTTTTTCCAGAGGCTTAGCGTTTAGAAAGAGAGTTGTTCCTTTTATATATACTGATGTGAAGTGAAACAATGCCACAATGGGTTTCAGATACAGGTACCTGAGTGGGAGGGTCATAAATGAGGAAACCCTGTGACGTTCTGTGTGAGGAAACTTAGAAGCACTATCTTGCATTTACAAAGAACACACTGTGTGTCAATGTCAGTTACTATGAATCATATTTATGAATGTGCTGTGTTGTAAGTCTTGGAAAATAATTTCTACTCGTGCACATATTGGAAATGCAACACAAAAGGGATACTTGGATGATGAAATGTTTAATTCTTCTTCAATGTATTTTTATTGTTCTTATGTAATTTTCAATAGTATAATAGGTGGAGAATTAAGTAGAATATCACTAGTAGCTGATCAATGTGGTGAAATAAAGGAATGTGAAACGTAAAAGAATCAAAAAAAGATGAAGAGTCAACATTGACTATTCCACAATACAACAGCTATACATAAATCAGAGGCACTTTGATGTAAAAATCAAAGTGCTCTGTGACCTACAGTTACATAATTGCTGATATTTATCTTCATCAGGGTTTAATGCAGGGCATTATTGTGCATCATGTCTTCAGTTATTATGGATCAAATGGCATTTGAAAAGAAAAATGTAAAGGATAATTATTTTTGCAGTACTTTTTGATTATTAATTCTTTGCGTTCACTGTGACCCTATTCTTCATTAACAGTATTTTTCTATATACTTTACATCTACATTTAGTGTTTTTGATTCACTGAAACGCCTACTGATGGAATGTATATAACCTTTAAAATACAAATTCTTCAATCTGTTTGGACTGTATTGCCTCTGTAAATAGTCCATACTAAACGGTTCATTATTATTATTTATTCTATTTAGTTCAACAGCTTCAACAGTATCTGCATTGTTTCTGGGTTTATTGTTATCAGATAAAATGACTGACAGCTACAACAAATCCCACATCAGTCTTCATTCTATCAGCTCTGCATGTTTTATCTGGCAATAACAATAAATCAATGTTGTTTTTGGGTGTATCCAGTTTTTACCAGACAATACTTTAACATTTCGCTTCTGCATTTCACACTTGGTCTGATTGAATTTGTAGTATGGCAAACAAATCGCCAAGGAAACTCTTTACAACAAATTGTAGATCTATTTATAAGATGCACATAACTAAACAGGATGGGATGTTTTGTGTTGAACCGTGTTGACTGTAACACTGTTCATTCGGAACACAGATAAAATCATGACTCAAGAATCCTGACAACGCCTCATGTGGATGATAGAAACAACTTAAAAATCTGAATGTTATTTCAGTGATGTAGGAGTTGATTATTTAAGTACGAGTTCAAACGACACTGTAAAAAACACAGACTGCAAACCTCCATCAAGGCGAATACAGTCAAACAGGGGCACAGTGTCGAGGCTCTATAGCCTTTTTTTAATTGTATGATTATCTGAACCATTTACCCTGAAAACATATGTACTTGAAATCTTGGTGATAGATATTGAGCAAATCCCATTTTTTTGATAACTCGGCTTTCTTCAGGATCTGATCCGGAAGAACGCTTCATTGATGCTTTTTATATATTGATCCTCTATTGCTGATTTTTAATTTATTTTTAATTTTTTGTTAGAGAAATGTGCATTGTACAATACATGAATTTTGGAAAATGCGTCCATTTACTTACAATGGATGCTTTTTCCGGATGTTTGAAAATGTGTGGTATCCAGATGGTTATCTGGGTCATTCTAAAAATGTAATGGGAACTCACTTGGGTTAATACCCATCTCCAGAAATTACCACCTCTGCCAAGGAGGTTATGTTTTTGCTGGAGTTTCTTTGTCTGTCTGTTAGTTAGCAAGATTACTCAAAAAGTTATGGATGGATCTTGATAAAAATTTCCTGACGTTGGGGGTGTCACAAGGTACAAATGAAATGTATTCGCTATTGTAAATCTATGCAATGTACAATTTCAAAGTGATCCAGAATCTCTTCCGGATCATAACCAAAATCTAACCATTTGTTCCTTGTGACACCCGCAACACCCCATGAAATTTTAATCAAAATCCATTCATAACCTTTTCAGTTATCTTGATAAATATCAGACAGACAAACATACGAACATAAGGAGGGGGGGGGATTATTTTCTCAGAATTATTTTCTAGTTTTAAGATCCACTCAGAACTTTTTGCACAATCCTGCTGACAGACAAATTGAACCTAAATATCTCCTTGATGGAGGTAAAAAATAAAATTACTATAGATTAACACCAAAACAACATAAAAAACTAAGTGAAAATGCAATACAGTGTTGTTTATTTGAAAAAAAAAAGTGTTAATAATTAAATCAAATACAGCTATAGTTTTCGAACACCAGATTTGTACATGTAAATTATGGATTTGTATTTTGAGAAAATAAAATTGTAAATTAATGCTGTTCCATTGAAATGACAAAACTACAATGTTAAAATAACAACCTAATCTATTCACCTTTTTAAAAAAAATAAAAAGTAACAAAATAAATCGTTAACAGTTTAACATTTTTAGATTATTTTGGTAAAATGTACCCAGCACATTTGGCTCTACTGTTAGAGCAGGTCATCCAATGTCAAATTGTCCTTACAAGACACTGAATCCTAAAGTTGTCCCAGTAGGCCCTGGTGGCTCTGTAAAGTAATTTGGACACTATAAAGGTGAATAAACTGCACTATGTGAGTGTAATACATTTTAATATACATGTTTAAAATGTTAAATCTACATGTTACTCTGTAAATATGTTTATATTTTGTGTTTTTCACAGTATTATTCTAGTAACTACGGTTGCCAGTTTTTTTTTTTTCTCATAAAAACTTTTATTTTCCCAGTGTAGTTGAAACTCCAGGTTTGCAGTTGTCATATTAAATGACAGGCCTGCTTATAGATTCACTTAACACCACACCTGCAATTCATACTCCAACTAGAAATGAAACAACCATCATTTATTCAGACAAATGTCTATATCTACAATGTTGACAGGTGTTTAAGTCCCAACTAAAAAGGAAGAGTTCACCTCAGTTCAAATTGAATGACAAGCTGTTTTTACATATCTGTGATTATAACTGACAATCTCTTGTTCTTCTGCAAGCCAATCATGTGGCTAAATGCATAGACTGTAATCTAAATTAGTAGCATTTTTTTTTTATTGTACATGTACGCTAAGATTGCATGTTGTCTCCAGAGGTGTTAAAAGTATTTGCATTCTGTACCTAAATAGAAGTACAGCTACTTATGTGAAAAAGTAGAAATAGAAGTACTGATTTAACTCCTCTACTGAAGTAAAAGTACAACTTCTCAATTGTAATAATGTACAAAAGTAAAACTAATTTATTTATTTTTTTGCCATGAATGCATTAATACTTATTTAACCAGGACAAATCAGAAAAGTATCAAAATTAAACCCTTTAAAAGTGAATTACTGTGTAGAAACTATTTTTGATCAAGTCAGTTACTCAGTTTAATGGGTATGGATAGTAAATTTAGGAAAAATGGAGAAAAAAAAAGTCACAATTGAGATAAAAAGTCATCATGAGATTTAAAAAAAAAAAAAAAAAAAAAACGTTATGAGATAAACATGCATAATTTTAAGATAAAATGTTAAAATTGTTACATTTATGAGATAAAAACCAAAATTATGAGATAATCATAAAACTAAAATATATAAAGTCACCGTTTCTCTCCTCCGGTAATTTTTTTTTTTCTCTCCTCTGAAGTAACTGATTTTTTTATACGGTCACGTCAGTTTAGTTTGAAAAAGTAATGAGTCTATTCTGAGAATGTAAAGAGTATAAAATACAAATATTTCTGCAAAAATATAGGGAGTAAAAGTAAGAAGTTGCCAGGAAAATAAATACTCAAGTACAGATACCTAAAAAAATTGTTTTGTTTTTTGTTTTTGTTTTTTCGATCTTCGTCCATCCGTCGTCCACAATTCACTAAAATCGCTTCTCTTCCCTCAAATGTCCACAGATTTCAATTCTGATTGATTCATTTGATAGGTCTAAGCATTAGGCACAAAACTCATCACTTATGTTTGTCGAAATATGCAAAGTTGTAAACAAATTGTTTACAATTTAAAATTTGTCCAGTCTAGCACCTCCCCCAATTCTCAACGGATTTAAACTCAGATTTTTATGATCTATTGAATGCCTCCCCTTTCTTGATGGTAAGACATCACAGCTGTGAGGTCCGAATGAGCACAGGGACAATGACACTATTTTCTAAAAATGAGAGTGGACCGTGTACAGTAAACAGACATATCAACTTGACCAGAAAGATTTTAAACTAGGGAGTCGCCAAGATCCATGAGCTGATGTCACTGCAGGTGTTCAACTCTATAAGGTGTGACCAAAAAAAGTGCGTCAGTGATGCTCATGACTTAATGCCTATTGGGTAATGACTTATTTAATTATGTGTAACTTCTGGCTAATAGTCTGCTATATTATTCACTCATCTCACTCTGTTTTGCAGTTTCAGGGTTTTTTTCTAAAGTCACACAACTGTTGTGTAAAACAGTGACGAGAAACATGGAGCAAACACTTCCTTGTAAATTGGAGGGGGGGGGCATATCTCAAACTTTGCCTTAAGGCTTACGGAGAAGATGGAGTGTTGCGGTTGCAAGTCAAGTGACTCAAATTCTTCAAAAGAAGCTGCACAGTACAGCGGAAGAACTATTTAGGCAATAATATTTGAATGCGAGGACATTGTGATCCACACAAACGATAAAATTTGTAAGCACAAAAAAGATATTTGTGACTTGTAAATGGGAATATACGCTGGATGTGTTTCATTATTGCACTGATACAAGCAGTTTTAACCTCACCAGGCCAGAGCACATGCAGAAGTGAGCGTGACACTGACTTAAGTGATTCTCAACGCACAGATGCATATGGGGTGTCCAAAAAACTTTTTCCATCACTATACCTACTATAACAAAAAGTCAAATTCACTTGTCTTAAACTAAGCACAATAACTAACCCATTCATTAGATAATGACTGTAGTTCATAATAAAATAACCATGATGGTCGCTCTTACCCAGTGTCATATTTGTCTATTATACAGTAAACGTTAATCATGATAATGCTAACAGGGCAGTGGCAAAAGGCCTAAGACATTCAGTAGAACACCGGGGAATCCCTATTCTCTCATGAGCTAAGTAACATTAGTGGCTAAAATGATCAGTGCAGTTCTAGTGGATGCAAACAAAGCTCATGTTTGTGTCCATGCGTTGACTCCTTCAGGCTGTGTTAGCTGCATCGCTAAAGATCATAGTGGAGTGAATACAAATGTCTGGAACCTCAATGTCCTGCTAAAGTTTCCCAGTTCGCTACACTCCACACTCCAGTAGGGTAATGCTATGTTGTCTCTTGGACACTAAATACACAAAAGTATATGGTTCTCAAAATATGTTTGTTACTGAGAAGAAAAAGAGAAATACAAAGTAAAATAAGTCCTTGCGGTTAAATTGTCAATATGTATTGAATCAAACTGAACCAAATCGATTCAAATGGTATCGAGTGGTTTCGAATCATAATGATTCGTACCAAATCAATTACAAATTTTTATGAATCATCCCTGAATTGGATCGTAGTCTGTGAATTGAGATTCAAATCAGATCATTGTGTGAGTGATTCACTCCTCTACTCGCTATTACTTATGATATATTTTACTGTAGAACACCCATTGGCTCTTTACACACCCTATTCCCTCCCCTTTTCTGCCTTCTGGGTGCTCCTGTAATACATACTTTTAAAACATTAAGCAATGTAATGACTTGTTTGGATTGTTTAACATTAAAATGTCAGAAAATCAGGGTCCCTGTACTTCTTTTGTTCCACTTCAAGCACTGGTTGTGAGGAAGGTTATGAAGAATGAGCCCTCGCAGACAACAAGACATAAAAATAAAACATGTGGGGCTTTCTGTAGTTATAAGAAAATAAATATTGTGACATTTACTGTAAAATTACAGAAGCATTACGTGACCTCATACTGAACACATTAAAGCTGCATACAGTCTAAAGAAATAGTGTTACTGTGCCAGTTTTCAGCAGTTAAGTATCAAATTAAAGCTTAAGTTCAGCTTTTTAGTGTATAATAACATACAGACGTATTATAGAGTTGTACTGTTAATCAAATTCAAACCAATGCCACGTATCAAATCAGTTTAGTTTTATTTGTAGAGTCCCAAATCACAGCAAGGTTGTCTCAAAGGGCTTTACAGAGTTGAATAGAAATCTCAAATAAGAAAATATCAAAAGGCCAAAATTTAAATAAAGATATGTTTGGACATGACAAATAATTTATCTCTTTCTGTATGATCTACTTTATTATCCACAGCCATAATAAATATTATTAAAAGTCCTGACATTTGTGCAATATTCATTATTAATGCAACCTGTTGACTCCAACCAACCTTCGGCTACTTTCACCCTTTAAATCCCTTTGTATCATGTTGTTATTTATATATTGAGTGCATCATTTGAGGACGGGAAAAGACTTCAACTGGTCAGACTTTTGCTGGTGTTCATCAAATTTACTACAAAAGAAACTCAACATGTACTGTTAGAAATATCCCATTTTCCATATATAAGTGGCTATTGAAAACCTGAAAGTAATACTGTCCTGATAAAAAAAAAACCTGCAAAGCTAGAACTGAATGATATGCTCATAAAAGCATTGTGATCTCACAGTTGTTAAAAAGCAAAATAAAAAAAAAAAGACAGAACCACACACTATCAAAACATGACATTTCAAAATCACCAGAGCATGGCAGTTTGTACTGTGCATCGATTGCAACATACGCCATAAACTCTATCCTGCTTTTTGTGGATCACTGCCAGTGTAAAATAGTTGGCTCTAACTTTTAAGCTCTTAAATGCCAAAAGCGCACGCACATAATCCAAACACCATCGAATGGAAGCTTCCTCTAAATATCCTGTCAAATCAGTCCACTCGCCTGACTTCAAGTGTCAGTTCCACAACACACTTTAAAGCTGTATGTCTTTATCTTGAATTGTCTGTTGACAGATTCCTCCTAATGTCTTGAACTTGGGCCCCAAATTGTTCAGAAACTGCAGATCATCTCCCCAGTTGCTGAGTGACAGCTTATCCAGTGACTGGCATCTGCTGCCCTGTCCCTCGTAGGCATACTCATGGGGGTTGTACACTGGGTCGTCCACATTGTTCACAGCAATCATTTGGATTTTCTGTCAAAATGAGGGAAAAATAGATTAACGGATTGAGTCACACAAGTGTTTTTTTTTTTTGTTTTTTTTATCATTTCATCTTTCATTGTGTAAAACACTTGTAAGAAGTGAATTAATCAGATTGTATCCACATTTAAAGTATGAATGAACTATTATTAAGTTTACTTCAATATAATATGATTCTTTGCTGTCAGTGCAGGTATGAGTTTGTGGTATGAGACCCTCTCTTACCCTGTAGAGGTGATCTTCGATTTGTTGTTGTGCTTGCATACTGAAGGAACGGCCGTACCGTGATGCACCCTGTAAAGAGAAACCAAGATTTTCATTAGTTTAAACCAGTGATTGTCAATCTTATTCAATTAAACATCTCCAGGCCCTGTTCAAAAAACACACAACGTTGTAACAGTGGCGCAATTAGAATTTTAATTGAAAACAAAAATCAATATTCTAACAATACTTTTTTGCTTCTCCTTGAGTAATTTGTTGTGCAAATGAAAAATAACTTCAACAATACAAATAAACTCAACACGACTGCTACCTGAGGATACTTTTCAAAAATAAAAATAGGAAATGCACAATTATCTATGACAACAAATATTTTGTACGTCTCTAACCCCAACACTAAAACATTAGTTACAACCACTACATGTTCTAATCTGGGGGAAAATAGTAAAAAAAAAAAAGACACCCAGGAGTGATCCCTTGCACCCCCCCTGACAAGTCTTCATGCTCGTCCTTGAGGTCCGTTGGTTTAAACCAATGGGGGCCCGCCTCCACATTAGGTCCGGCCCCCTGAACAATACCAGAGAGCATTTAAATTTTTTTTTTTCATATATGTGTATTTATATTTGATAATAAATTTGGACTTTTGCAATAAAATGTTCCTCAGTTTTGAACTATTTTCATTATTAACTATTAGTTAGTGACTTGTTTAACACAATAATTTTGAGAGACTGCTCATATGAGTCATTTAAGCTGAACTTGGACCTGTTAAGACGAAGAAGTTTATATTCAATGGACTTTTTTTCTGTGAAGAACCTAGAGAGGGTTATTTGATTGTGGCTTTCTGGCAAACAACAAATTTTTACATTTAAGCACTCCTGCAATCGTCACACTTTTTCTATTACAAACTGACCCCGGCCCCTCATCAGAGAAGGGAAAAGTTATGTGGCCCCCACAGGAAAAAGTTTGGGAACCCATGGTTTAAACAGTATTTGTGAACAGTATTAGATGAGTTTAAAGTGGATTGCGCCACAGATTCTTCTTATTTAAAGGTTCAGTATAAGCTTTAGTGCCATCTAGTGGTGAAGCTGCAGATTGCAACTAAATTAATATTTGGGTCAGAAGCAAAACCAAAGGTTCTGAACATACAAAAAAATTACACTAAAAATATTAGTAATCAAGTGTGTCAAACTCATTTTAGTTTCAAACTCCAAAATTATAACAATAACATGTTACTAAAGCTTTGTAGATCTGATCTGTAATGCACATGTAGAAATGATACATTGAGACATAATATTGTTATGGTTTCATACTTTCACAAAAAAAATTATTTGGGTTATTTTGGTTATTCATATTTTTTTTGTGGAAGGATAGTTTGTAAATGTAAATATTTTTATAACTTAATTAGAATATTTCAAAGTTTTATAGGCTATTATGCAATCTCCAACATAACAGCATATAGAACTGAAATATGAGATAAAATAAGAAAAATGCAAGAAAAATATGAAAAGTAAAATACAGTACAAGCAAATAAATAAAAACAAATAAAAGATGGTGCAAATAAAATAGGCTAGAGTTCACATAAATGTATTCAGGTAGTTTTAGTATTATTGTTTTGGTCACTTACAGTAGTAGAATTGAGGAAGTTAATGGCATTTAGTATAAAAGACCTTTGAAAATATTAAGTCAGAGGGACCCTGTATCTCCCCCCAGACCTCAGAAGTTCTAGAGAGGGTGAGAAATATCTACCAGGATCTTTATTGCTTTCCTTTTTGTCCTCTCTGTGTAGTGATTGATGAGAAGCTTTTGAGATTTACATACAATTTTGCTTACTGTCAATTTGGGGTTTTTTTGGTTGTTTTTTTTTTTTTTACAGCTAAAGTGACAAAATCCAACAGATGTGAAAGGGCCTCATTTTGACCCTATGTTTAAGAGAATGATAGCTGCAACACCCCCAAATAATGTATTCACAATACAATATCTATATATTCATAATAATGTGAATTAATCCTAGATGCCAACTGCTATATAAGCGAAAAATACAAGTTCAAGTAAGAACAATGTGTTCCCTATTTTAAGATCATAAAAGCAGTGATTTTTTTTTTTAATTTTATTTTCAGGCAAACTAACTTTTTGAAAATACAAATCTATTTCTGCATTCACCCATGGTTTACACATGGAACCTTTAAAACTACTACTCACCCGCATGGTGCTCCTGTTTGCATGACATGAAGAGAACTGAAAGTGAAGAAGACATACCTGTTTAGTCTGCTTTTCCATATTGGAGATGTACATCTTATGTAACTTTCTGGTTGTAGTTACTATTTGTACTAGTGGAAATGATCTGACTGGAACCCAGAGATGTTCACAAGTCACTTTTTACAAATCTAAGTCAAGTCTCAAATGGCTGAAATTAACGTTTTCACATTGGATGCTATTTGAGATAATACTGTAGTTATGTAGTAATTCAGTGTGATGAAAGCATGTGGGCCTTACCGTACTATATACTCAGTTATTTCACACTACAGCATCATAATTAATCAGAACAATACATGTGCAATGTGAAGAAACATCCCAAAAGCTTTGTTTAAATTTGATCAACGTATTTTGATCAAATTATAAAGGGAGGGAAAACTATTATTTCTACCTGTGATTTTCCCATAATGTCAGGCAACACTTTGGGAAAAACTGAAACAAGTTAAATAATAAATTAAATAATTCCATGATAATGAACTTGCGAGTCATATCACACAAGTCGAAGTCAAGTCACAAGTCTTTGTTTGTGCGACTCAAGTCCAAGTCTCAGACTCGAGTCCCTATGTCTGCTGGAACCAGTACATACTCGGTGAAATTTGATTTTTGTATTTATTTATAAAATTTTTTTAGTTTTACTTAATCAGAAAATAGACTTAATTTTGTCCTTTTGTAAGGGACAAGAGTTCCAAAAGAATTACTTAAAAAAACAGGACAAAATAACATAAAACAAGTATCTGGAAAAAAATTTAGCATTATATAACATTTTTAAAAAGCCAGAACCTTTACTTTCCTGGGTTTTAAGAGGATATTATAAATTATACAACAGCATCACAAACTATTCTTAAAATAAATCCAATACCTTTTGATTTTTTTTATGTCCTGACAAAAGAAATGAAAGTAGGAAATAACTAATGTATGTAAGAATAACCAATCAGCAATACACATGGCAGATATTTTCTTTTTAAAATCCTACTGTTGCCAATAAAGTTGGAATGATAGCGTTTACAGGCACATTCCTTTTTGTATTTGAATTCATACACTTTTGACCAGGTTGAATGATTACATAATGAGTACTAGTTACCCCTGTCAATCAAAAATAAAACACATTGTCACAACAATTTCATGAAACGATGTCACAATTTTTTTTTTTTCAAATTCACCACCAGCAGCTTATTTGATTCAAACAAGTGTAAAATAATGGGGAGACATTACAAACTAAACCTAGATGGAAAAAAAACCTCACCCCACTAGACACAAATAAAGAGTTACTGTAACTTTAAATCAGGATATGGCTCCCTCTAGTGGATTAAAAAAAAATAGTATGTAGTTGTATTACTACATATCATACTCATGAATACAAAGACACACTCATCTGGAGAAAAAAAAAGAACAATTAATAATAAATTTCATAATTAATACAATTAATATTTTTTGTTTTAGTAACAGCAGTAGTCACTCACCCTGTTCCAGCCCTCATTCTTCATACTGTCCCTCTGATTCTGCATCCCCAAACTCATGTAATGCTCATTGTTCCTCTGTAAAGAATATCAAATTAGAACCACACAGCCTTACAGAGAACACAACAGTTATTGCATTGTTGTTGAACATGTTCGTGGTGCTGGAAAATATGGTTCAAACTGATCTTGTGTCCACTTTAAAGACGTGGAACTTACCGAGTACATTGTGCTGCTGTAGTAATCCATTTCCTCTGTCATTACTGGTGGAGCCATAACATGCTAATTGGGCAGAAAAAAAAAATGGAGCCTTGTCATAAATACAGCCAGACAAACCTGGTGATGTAGTTGAACATATAGTATTAGATTAAATTGACTGAAAACCTACAATATTACACATGTGGTTCATAAATGGTAAATCTATTTTAATGAACAACAATGAGTCCAACAACTGCATCAAAGTTAAGACCAAGGAGATGGTGGTGGATTTCAGGAGGGATAAGAACAATGACCCACATGTCTGGTTCATTTTAATGGTTTAATGTTCAGTCAGTGAAAGCACATGTCCCCACTGAGACCAAGAAATCTAAATCTACATTTTATTTTACTTTTAATAAATATTTCATACAAAATCTGTAATTTTTAAAATAATTTTGAAAGGGTTTGAGGGGTAGTATTTGGGGGGCCTTGGAATAAATTTGGCCTTTTATATGTAAAATGTGACTATTTACAAAAAATTCACAGTACGAAACCAGTTCTGGAACAAATTAATTTTGTAGGTAGAAGTACCAGTGTACTGTGGTTATACTGTTTATATTTGTAAACTTTATTTCTAATTATTTATGGCTCAATCCTGGACCTGAGTACAAATTTGGTACCTGGTATATCAAAAAAAAAATCCTTGGTTAACTTTGAGTACCTCGAACCTATTATATCTAAAGTGACCTATGACCCTTGAAGTGTCTAGATAGCAATCCCTCAGTGCTATATATTATATATCTTCATATTCCATTACATCATCAGTCTTCTGAAGAGCTGATCAATAATTGAACTAGGTGTGATAGAAGAAGGAAGTGGTTAAAACATGCAGGACACTGGACCACAAGGGCTGGATTTGAGAACCACTGCCTTAGGTCGCTGTAATCTTTCAAATATGTGGTACCGGCTTGACTCAACTTGACTTTTTTGCTTTTCCATGACAAAAATAGACCTGAAATCTGGTATCTGGTTCTAGTTTTTTTGGTATCACCTCCACCCAGCTTCCAAGTAATACTAAACTCGTATAACATGTTCAATACCCTGTAATTAATGTCACAAGTCTGCTCAGGTGTTTGTGCTCACAGTCTCACACCACATACCTGTCCATCTGTCATTAACTTGTGTGTGAAGAAAAGTCTCCTGTTAAACTTACTGGATTTTTACTGTCAATCTATTTCTTGGCAGGATTAGGAGCGGTACGTTTACTAGTATAATACATTGTCTAGAAGCAGTACCTTAGTTTCTGTAATGAATAGTTTAGCACTTTTGACACACCCCGTTATTGAGCAGATACAGAAACACCTCAGGCCTTCGGCATTATTTTATATCTTAAAATTCAAGTGCATGAATCATGGGTTAGAAAGAGAACAGCAGCAATACCTGTATGTTGGACAGTTTTATACCGTCTGGAATAGTCATAGGGGTTGGGCTCAGCAGAAAGGTCGGTTCAGCCTGGGCACAAAACAAAAAAATGAAATAAAAATGATAGCTATGGTAAAACAGTTGACACTTTAGTAGACTGAGCTGAATAATAATTCTGGTTAGGATGGTCAAGTAGTACATATTTTCTTTTCATTACATTTCTGCAGATATGTCCAGTTCCAACCTTCAGTGGGCAGAAATACAGAGTAAATAAGACAGCCTTTGAAAGTCCCCAATTAACGTTTTTAGAGACCCTTAAAATCTCAAATATCACCATAAAATATATGAAGAAAAATATATTTTTTGTCAAAAGGTGTGGCTGCATCAGACAGACAAACAAATGCAAATAATTGTTTTGTTTATGGTTAACAATATAAAAAGAAATAACACTAACTTAAATAAAATACTTGACAGTTTTAGCATCATGTCCCGGATGTGTCTTTTTTTTTTCTTTTTTTTTTCCCCTGGAAACATCCCGTTTTGACTTCAACAGAACAGTGCACATGCAGAAGGGAGCATGTAGACTTCAGGAATGCTGCAATACTTGGCAGTTTAATGACCTCAGTGATTCTTAACCCTTTAACTCCTGAGACTAACAGTTCCAGTTAAAAAAAATAATAAAATAAGTAACAAAATGGGCAATAACAGCCAAAAATGTATAATAAACCAACAAAATAATAAGTAACATGAACAAAGACACAAATGGCACAAAAGTGGAGAAAAATAATAAAATACTAATTTGGTTCCACCGGTTTTAGTTTTGGCTTTTTCTTTTTTCGAAATTAGTTGCTTTTTGACGCCTGTTTATTTCCATATATTAGATCCATGAACAAAACTCTAAAAAATGGTCATTTTTATTCTGAATATTGAAACTAAACCATCCTTTCACAACGCGTCATCGTTGACACATAAGGAGTTAAAGGGTTAATACAATATCATAAATGCATTGGGGTGTCCAAAAGTTTTTTTTTTTCTTTTTTTTTGTCCGAGCAGTGTATATAAAGATGACACAATGTTGTTTAATGCTTTACATCAGTATGACGCGTTGCTTCTGTTATGTATTTGTACAATAGACATGTGTGACAAAAGCTTCCCAATCATTGGCCTTTACACCTGTCAATCATATGCTGTATGCCCTCCCTCTCTGCAATGAAGACCTACGACTGACCAATTAATCCATCACTGGATGTGTTAAAGAGAGATGCAGAAAAACATAAAATAAATGTAAGCTTTAATGTGTATTGAATTTGAAGATTTTTATCTCCAGTCCACAACCCACCTTATACTCAGAGCTTCCTCCTTCTTCGTTGTACGTGATGATGCTTTGGCTGGGCTCGTCCTGTATCAGACGGATAGCCTTGAATTCCTTTCCACACTGGCACATGAAGAGGAGTATAAATACTGCCAGAAAAGAATTATATTTCAATCAACAAGTGGCCACATTGAACATTCAGTTGAGAGAATATATATGTAGTACTGTATATTCTGGACTATAAGCCGCTACTTTTTTCATATGTTTTGAACCATGAGGTTTAGACAAAGGTGCGGTTATTCTGTGGATATTTCTTCCACCACTAGGGGGGCGTCTCTAACTGGAATTGGAATCAAACCAAAAAAGAATACGCTACTTTTTCTTTAACAGATAGAAGACGGACGACAAATGATCAAATGTTAATTATTTTTCACATCCTCACCCCTTCATCATGGAGACAGATGTGACGAAGTGCTTCTGAGGGTGTTCAACTCTAACACACAAGTAGATGACTTCATGGGTTTCAGCGAAAATAATTAAAGTGATTGGTGATTTAAAATACAGGAGAAATGAAGATAAATATGGTAAATACTGGTTATTTTTCTCTTGGTTCTGTTCTAATCAGAAAAGTTGCTGCCGTGTTACTGTAAAAGGTTAGGAAAAAAACATGTAACTACATTTACAGTTCAAAATCCTTCTGCACATGTAGTTAATATGATTTTTCAACATAGATATATGTGGCTTTATAACCCAGTGCGGCTTGAATATTTTTATTTTAATTATATTTTTAAAAATACAGTGGATGCGGCTTAAAGTACAGAAAATACTGTCATTTAAATCAGACACCCTACTGATATTCTCTATATTATCTCTCACCATGTTTGCCACAACTACTGTAAATGCATTTGTGATATGGCTGCCTCTTCTGTTATGTTTTTCTTTTCTATTTGTCGATATGTTTGTGTGACAACTCTACGTACAGACAAGTGGAAACAAATCTCCCCTCTGGGACAAATGCAGCCTAGGTCTATGTGTAATTGATACTCGATGGTTTTCTTCAATAAGTTTTATGAGATTCTTAAATTTATATTAAAATAACATTAAACAGCAAGGATTCCAGGGTGTCTTCTATGTAAACCATAATATTGGTAGAGGTTCAATATACTACTTAAATATAACTTAAACCTTAGTGTATGTAACTCAAACTGAAGCTCCAAATCAGGGATGTGCAGAGAAGGGGTACTACAGGGGCTCTGGCACCTGCCCCTTTGCTCATTGACATCCAAAGTGCCCTTTTGACAGGGACTGTTTTTTGGCTTTTTGCATGTAAATACCTTGCGGCCACGATTCACAAGTTCCATGTTCAGTTTTTTTAAGAACGTGGCAAGCCAAAATCTGTTGCTTTGAAGACCATATGCAGCATCAAGAGGTACATCACACACAGACATACATATAGATATAGATAGATATACACGCTGAGATTATTGAGTTGTTATTGAAATTTTGTTTGAAAATACGTGCCCTTTAAAAAAAAAATTTAAAAATTGAGCCCCTGCCCCACCAAAGGTCTCTGCACGGCCCTGCTCCAAATACTGCACAACACCTGAATTAAACCTGGCGAGTTTATAATGTGATGTGTCTCAGCTTGGGTTTATTGAGCCACATCCAACTGTTTTTGACTCATATACTCACACAAGAACAAAAAGAATCCTGCCAAAATGAGTCCGATGGCAGCTCCCCCAACGTTCACCGTTAGTGGGTCTTTGTCCAGGCAGGCCTCCCCTTTGCCACAGTCGCACACCAACACGACAACAGTCTCTTGTCCAACCATGTTCTGTTGGTCCTGAATAACCAGTGGCACTGAGTAATTACCATAAGGAAGTGGCTTCACGCTAATGAGTACGGCTTTTTCACCTGACGTTGGAGGTATAAAGAGAGATGTGTTAACAGCTCCTCAACCACAGTCAATGTTTTACTAAAGAGGACGTATACCAACCAAAGTTAGGATTCAGTTTCCATCGCTGCTTCACGGTTTTGTCGTTACCCCCGAAGGAGAAGGCAAAGGGTCCACTGAAAGGAGCTGCATCTAAATCATGGGCAACCACCGTGACTTTGTTTTTCTTGTTTCCACACATAATCAGAGAGTTGTTTTCCAGCTTTGGTAAGTGGTCATTGACATCCCCCAGGTGGATCAGGACAGTACATGTACCTGTAGCTGGAGGCTCACCTTAGTAATCAAAGAAAAAGAAAAACTGTTTAGTATCTTTCATTTGACCATATTGCAATACTTGGGTTGATTTACACAATTATAGAATGTCTTGTCATGTTTCATACCATCATCTATGGCAGCTATGAGCACTCTGTAGGTATTGTCGTCGCCAACAAAGGGTGACTCTCGGTCCATTTTCTGTGTTGATGTAACTTTTCCTGTTTTTGGATCAAGAGTCACCCATCCAGCTGGATCATCTATTAGCTGAAAACTGATTCCAGTAGAAGAGAATGGTTAGAGAGGAGAATGCATTTAGCAAATACGGTTGATTGCAGTACATTTCAATCTGCAATTTGTGCTCTGAGTGCTTTTCTAGTTTCTACATCTTCTCCAACTCATTCTGCCACTTCCTGCTTTGATGCCCCCACCTACTTACCAATCCTGTTGTTGATTCATTTATTTATATATATATATATATATATATATATATATATATATATATATATATATATATAATCAGTTATTGCTTTTTATTTGTATATTGTGTGTCACAACTAAAACTCTATGATTACAGGCCTCATTTGCACTGACGTACTCCACCAGTTCACTCCTCAGCTCCTCCCATTAAAAAAATCTGATTACATTTATAGACGTCAATGGCAGCCAGTGGGTTAAATAATACGTAATAACTGTTTCTGATTGAGTCTGAAATCACATGGTCACACTGATTTCTGATCATGTGATCAAAACGAGACATCCCGAATGTAAAAAAAAAAAAATAAATATATATATATATATATATATATATATATATATATATATATATATATATATATATACACATAAAGTAAAAGTAAATGTTATGCTCTGTAAATAAATACAACTTGTTTTTATTAGTGCAGTTTTGATTAGAGAACATGGGGACAGTTGATGTGGGGTAGTAGATTGCTTCCCCCTTATCTGTCCCCATGTAGATCGACCCTGCATCCTTGTGTAAAGTGAAATATGTTTGTGATAATTGTTAGCATTTTAACCATTTTGTAATTGGTTATTCTTTTATTCTTTTTTTATGTATTTTTTCATACTGTGTCTTCATTGCACAATTGAGTACGTACACCCTCTAATGCATTACTCTCCATGGTCATGGTTAAACTTATGTACGCAAGGTGGTTAAACCAATAAAAAAATAAAACCAACAGATTTTTCGCAGGCTGTAATCACCAACCTGATTTTGTCGACGTCAGAATCGACATCATGAACTATGGGAACAAACAACACCTTCCCTGGTGTCTCCTCCTCCTTCTGGTAAACATCAGCAGTGTCTCTCTCAAAATGAGGTGGATCGTTGACGTCGATCACTTTAATTGTAATATTGACCGTATTTGGAGACGGAGGAGTGGCTGGAGCTTTTCCAGGACATACAAATAATTTTTCCTCATTTTCTACTCCGATCTGCAGATTGGTGAAAGTTGTCCGCTCATAATCCTTCCCCTGAAAGAAAATCATTACAAATCATATCTGGTGTAGCTGATTTTTGATCAAAAAAAGCCCTCTAATGAAAACTGTAGGAGTACCTTGATAACACTGAGGATGCCTTCATTTGTTTTGGGGTCAGTTACGATTTTGTAGTTTTCATCCTCATTCCCTGAAATAAAGTAGTATTTTGCTCGCCATCCAGGGGTGTTGGGCGTATCTTTGTCCGTGACTGCAACTCTCAAAACTTGTTCATTCGTGGACATTTCGAACACCTCACCTTTATACTGTAAAGACAGAACATATGAGTTCACGACATCATATTTGGACCACCATTTTTGTAGTACATTCTTTAAAGATACTTGCCGAATTCTGCTTGAAGACCGGTTGGTGAGTGTTTGTGTCTTCAATGCCAAGCATGATGGTAGCAGTAGAAGAAAGGGATGGCATTCCTTCATCTTTAGCTTCCACCAAAATGGTATATAACTTACCAGTCTGAAATCGATAATGAACTACATGTCAGATATAAAATTATCAGATGACTGGTATATGTGTGTGATATACATACAGTGTTCGGAGTTACGCGTTACAATAACAGGCTACTTTTTGATCTAACGCAGAAGTGTAAGGCATTTTCTGTAATATTTTGTGCACAATATTTAGGCTAGCTTTACAACATACTTTTTGCCATGATGAAATTACTCATTAGGAAAAAAATTTAGAGATCACCAGACCGAATTAAAGATGCATATATAAAGTTCTATTTCCTGTTGGTGTTTAGCCAATGAGTGAAGATGTCAGAAGACAACACACTGACCATATGCTCATTACTGACCTTACAACCTTGCTTTCCTGAAGCTAATTAGCATTAACAGGATCTCTGTGAAAAGCAAGAACAAGGTAAGCTAACGGATGTCAGCTGATCTGAAGTGACGGCTACAGCCCCAGGCGTGGGGCGTCACTGTGAATTTAGGCTGTGCTCTAATGGGCTCTAATGGGCTGCTTTAGACAGGCTCCACATACAGCTACAACCAATAACAGTAGAATTCACTCATCTTGTAAAGACCTAATATAAATATAATATTGTCCGGAAATGTTGTTTGAAAATGACAAATGAGGTACATGATCTAACCATTGCGGTGGTTAATACAGGAGTCATGTGATGGATTGTAAGGTACAGAATTACCACTTTTAAATAACACCAACAAGTCATCTGTAATGTATGACAATTTGAAAGTAAGTTACACAACACTGTTTGTGTAAAATATATGCAGCAGCTCATTGATGTTGGTACAGTGCAGACTAAGTCTTACGTCATAGTTAAAGCATCCTGTGAATTTTAGTTGTGCCTTTCTTTCATCAAGCTGTTCAACGGCGAACTTGGGCTCTGGGGGGGTTTGTGACACCACAGAGATCTTGATTGAGGAATTAGCTGTGTTTTCCTCATCAAGGTCCGTAGCTCGTAGCTGCACTGGCAAGTAACCTTCAAGCAGATGAAGAAAAGTTTGAATGTGGTACAGAAAAACATGAAACCGTTTGCAACTGATAATCTGGAGTTATATACCAACCTTCTGGGGTATTTTCTTTCGTACTTGCTTTAATTAGTTCTTCATCAAATTTAGGTGCATTGTCATTTATGTCCTTTATTTCCACATCAAATGCCAGTTCCTTGTCTAATCTTGATCCCAAGTTTCTGTCCAAGATATCAAACTTGATCTGTAGGTAAATCAGGTCTTTCAGTCATTATAATGGAAAAAAAAAAGATCCAACAGTAATCAATTGTGTCTGTTATGGAAAACTTACATGGAATTTGCTCAGTTTCTCTCTGTCAATGGTCTTGTGAGCGTAGACCTTTCCATTGTTTGCGTCAATGCTGAACACTCCTGTGGGTTCCTCATCCACACCATGTCCACTTATAGAAAATTTGTGACCTCTCCCCTCTTGAAACTTGTCATTATACATCTAGTGTGGACACAATTCAGTAGCCATGTCACAATGTGTGATACTTTGATGATGTCGCCATAATCACTAGTGTTACTTCACCCACAGAATGATGTCCTTACCCGTGATATCAGTTTAGGGAATGGACCCGGGTCTTCTTCCGCAACTTCAATTGTTGACAGAACCCACCTTCTCTTGGAACGTATTAAAACATCCTAATGAATCATGAATAGCCATATGATTAAAACTTTTTTTTTCTCTAAAGCATAGCACTGTCAGAGGTTTGCAATTTGAAACATAAAACACTTACCCGTTTTTCAAGTCTGCTGTATTTATTGTCATAATGTTCTGCCAAGGCTGTCAATGCAACCTACAATAAAAGGAACATTGGCAAGTAATAGAACTTCCCAGAGAACTTTAAATAGCATGTAATTAACCCTAACATATATGAGAAGCATGTCTTAGTGCCTTTCCCATCACTTTCCAATCGGACTTTCTCCTGAAGTAACAAATATTGATTTCTATCTATAATCTACACCCTCTGGACTGTACGCTGGTTGAAGTAAATCCTAACATGTATTGGATGAGAAGTGGAGCAAGTCTACTGTTGAACTGCTAGTGTGAAAAAGATACAGTCATACTCTGTAGAAGATACTGCTAAATTCATCTATGTATGTCTAGACTGTGGCCGGAAAGCACAACAACCAAGGAAATAATCTTAAGTATTTCAAAATAATGGTTACATAAAAAAAAGTGTGACATTAGCCCCCATTTTGTCAATTATAGAGAATCTGAATAACCTAAATGACCAAAAAATGCATTATATGGAATTATAATGAAGAGATACATTCCTTCATTATAATTAATATAGCTTATATTTTTGCTGATTCCACACTTGATATGTTGTTCAGTAAATACATGCAGGTTTCATCACTAAAAGACAAAAGTGGACAAAAAGAATTTACTATATATTTATGTATTTGTTTCCCACATAACTACATTTTCTACAGAATCCTTACCTTGCATTCTTTTTCTGAATGTTTTAACAGATTAAACTTTCAAGACAGTTATATGAGTGGCAGTAGACAGGACAGGTTTTTCATAGTCTTGTCAACTGTCAAACTTCTATTGTCCCCACACTGAAAGACTGTTACTAGAATATTTTAATTGGTGAAGCAACGTCAAGATGTTGAACAAAGTCTTATATTTCGCAATTTTCGGATTCACAAACTCCAATAAGTGTCCTTTAAATCATCTTTAATTTAACTTTTACCTACAGTGTGATTCTTCCTCTGTTTCTGCATCTACCCAAAAATCACATTTAAGTCTAATCTTAAATCTTTCTCGCTCTGATTAATTTTTGTGGTTGGTTTTTAACAGAGCATTGATCACATCACCATAGTTTGGAAAATGTTCACGTGGTTTCCTGCTGAAATCATTTTTTATCAGTCACCATTTTCTGTTTCCTCTGATTTTATTTTATCTGATGAGTCATTTAAAATAGCTAGTGACACAATGTTGTCAAAAACACTAGGCTATATCGTAACCATGAAAATAACCTCAAACCAGTTATCAAAATGTGAAGGTCACAGAAAAAAAAAATAGAGCCAATGTCCCTGTGCTCATCTGGACCTCATAGCTGTGATGTCTTGCTATCAACAAAAAAAGAGTCATTCAATAGACCTACCCTACTGCGTGGCTGTATGTTTTTGTCAACAAAAACTGTGAATGGTATAGGAAGCCCCCAAAGCTCTTCTGGGGTAACATCTGACTGAACAAAAGTAGGTAACTGGGTAATGACATATTACTGTGGTTAAAGCTGTTCAATGCTACGCAGGAGGTTGTTGGTGGTAACTAATATTGGATCAATTACTTTCTTAGATATGGATTGAAACTGAACTCAGTGAATCAATTGGAGGGAAGATTAGTGATTTTAGTGAGATACTGGAAAAATAAACTAAGTTGTAAACAAATAGTTTACAAAGGCAAATTTTGACAAAGTGATAAGTTTTTTGCCTAATGCTTTAATGTATCTCATGAATCAATCAGAATTGAAATCTCTTGAGAATTGAGGGAGGAGAAGTGATTTTAGTGAATTATGGATGACGTCGACGCCGACGATGCAGACAGACGGAGCGTGATGGCAATAGCTCATCGCAGAATTCATCCAGATGAGTTTATAGTAATAAAAATTATGCAGCAAATCTAATCACAAAACTTGTCTTTCGAAAAACAGATTTCTTTAAACTTAGCATCCATGAGCACCTTAACCCTTGTGCAGTCCTTCGTAAAAGGCACACTGGCTGTGTCCTACAATCGGGTCTTAAAAACCCAGATTCAGTTCCATAGACTCATCACCCCACCCCCCCAAGGATATATTACTGTTTTCAGTAGTAAGCAATGGCATCCTACAGTACGTATAAAAAGGTACATTTGTGAACCACCGGGTCTCTTTAACCCGAAGGACCGCATAAGGGTTAAACTTCAATGACCATATATATATATATATATATATATATATATATATATATATATATATATATATATATATATATATATATATATATATATATATATATATATATATATATATATACACACACACATAGTATGAGGTACACTGTTGCTCATAAAGTTGGAATAAAATATTATTTATCTCTTCAGATTAAATTACTTATTATTTATACTTGATCGATAAAGTGTAACTCAGTACGTAATCATTACACCTGGTCAAAGGTGACTACTTCTGTGTATAAAGAGCGGGTAAAAAGTATGTGTCTGTCAACCAAATTATTCCCGCTTCATGTGCAACAGTTTATATCACTAGAGCTGGTTTTTCACTCATGAAACAGAAACTGTTCTATTTATCTACATGCAACATGATATTCAAACTCAAAAATATCCTTGTACTGGATCAAGTCAGAGTACAGCAGGAAGTCATCGAATGCGCAAATGAACATTAACAAGACGACTGGTTGATTTTCGAGAAACAAGACATACCTACTGATAGAAATTTGTGCCATGGTTAAGCTTCTGATAATGGCTATAACGAAACACTGAATTATGAAGCGCTCATGTTACCATGCTCACATCTAACCTTTCTGCAACTAAATGTACCAAACTCGCTCGGCTATACCTGTACCATTTCTTACAGAATATTTAAAAAATAAATTAGCAAACAAAATATGTTGCTTTCTAATCATAAGCATCACTTTCAAAACAATTACTACATGGTAAAGGCAACCAAACTATCACCTGTGTCTTAATGCGTTTGTTTGAAGAGTTAAATCACTTATTGCAACTGTCATTGATTAATGTATTCCATGCCTACCAGGAGAAGCAGTGCAGGAGTCCTCATTTTGCCAAGTCAGTGTGAACTCCTCTGTGGGAGTGCAGCAAAGGAGTCAAACACAACCTGAAAGAGTGCACAGAAGACAGCCCACAATGCCTGCAGGAAGTAGGTTGGCTGATGCATGAACAAAGAACTGTTTGTTCAGGAACGCATTTGTGTCTATGTGAAATGTTAAACAGTTTGTACCTTTGACTTTTGTGTAGGACAACAGTTGGAGATGTACTTTACTGTATATTTACCAGTCTATTTCTATCTACATAGATGTTTTGTGGAAGTGTTTTATAGGAGGGTAAAGCCAAGTTTTACTTCCCACTGTGCTGAGAAACTTCACGTGGCTCAGGTGTACACCCCCCTCCAGCTATGTAGCTCAGGTTACCATGTGATATTTATGTCAGGCCTACATCCAGTGCAACTGTGTTTCGAATTTTATAAATGCAGTAAGTCTTAAAGGAAGAACAGGTAGGACAATTCAGCAAACTTCACTCATACAAACTGATTTCATAACATACTATACATGATTTTAAAGCATGGGTAACTCCATTTGTAGCGTGCCAGAGGCAATGTTAACAGTCATGTTTAAAGCATACATGTACTACAAGCACGCTCTAGTCATTGGTTGAAAAAAGAAAAACATCGTCTGAAAGATCACGCCCCTAACAAGAAAAAAAAGATGTTTCGTGAATCAGCATCAACCTTTAAAAAAACAGATCCATCCAGTCAAAAGTATGGATTTAAAATGTCTCACCCTATGGTTGTTGGGGGAAGATGACATTTATATTTTGTTTAGTTTGCTTATTTTTTCAGATATCTTCTGAACTGAAATAAATCTACATCATTAAAAAAAATCATGAGGTGAATTTAGGTTAAAGATACAAAATTAATACACAATACACATCCTAGAATCACTAATATGTTGTCTATCACATTAAAAAATAATAAATACTGGTCAGTTAATCATCGAATCAGGCACACTGATAATCTTCCTGAGAAAATGTAGTTATGCAAAACATCCACCACATTCCACTGGAAATTATAATGACCTGTTTTTGTTTGTTACTACACCTGCTATAACTTGTGCTTCAGTGAAGACTATTGGTGGAATGTCAGAGTTAGGACACGCACTGGTTTGTACGTTAATTTGTCTATCTCCAAAAATGTAAAACATTTAACAACGCAAAGCAGCCCAACAACAGTCTGCTTTTGCTTTTGTTTCACTAATACAGCCATTAAATAAATATCTGATTTCATTACGCAACAGTTTGTAGACGGAACCTTTTCCCTTTTTCTTGTGCAGACAGAGGTTTACAGATGATATATAGTCATATGTGAACAGCGTGGTTGGTTTCACTGCATAGCCTTAAAACTGTAGCAGTTTGTAATATGTCTCTGAGAAAAAACAAACTGTAATCTTAACTGAACATAAAATCATATTTACAGTCCTTGGAAATGTTTAATTTTGTGGTGTTTTGGCAAATGATCTTTGCTAAACTGATATAGCATACCAAATTGAGTAAAAAAAAAAAAAAAAAGGCTCCATCTAGAGGTAGCACATTTGACTATGTGCTTTTCACAATCGCATAAAAAAATAAATAAATTGTGAGTTTTTGCATATTTTTTTATTAAGTGACTGATACATTTGAGGCCATGCATTAATAATAATAAAAAAACCTATAAAAGTCATCATTTCCCTTTTTTTTTAAGTACACAGCTTGCTGCATGTTGCCTATCACTTTTAAACAACAGCTGATAAGTCAGTCATCAGAACAGATGGGTCAGTGGTTTGCCACAGTAAAATCTCTCATGAAAGACACTCACCACATTCCACTGCAAAAACATGCTGTAACAACATATTTTCATTTTTTACAGCATCGGTTGCAACATCCACCTGGGAGATACAGAGTTAAAGGGTACATGTCCTAGTGTCTCAATGACTTGTCTGCAGACACGTCCAGAGTACGGGTGCTACAGGGGCGATAGCGGCATAATTACTTAGCAACAACACAATGGCTAATTCTAAGCAACAACATTGTAACATCTCGGATGCGTTCAACAGTGCGAGATATCTGAAAACTTAGAGAAAATGAGTTGTTCCTGAATAAATATAGTTAAACAATTAAACTGTGTGGGCTTTCTAACAGAAGGGAAGAGCAAAGCTGGACATGTACCCTTTAATGTACACAAAAATGTAGCTAAAATACATTTTACTCCAGATAATTCTTTTAACTAGAAAAGCACTCAGAGAGTGCAGACTCCACCAAAGCAGATCACCCCCCCACACACACACACTCTACTGATCACCACCAAACTTTTATCACTTATTCCTTGTGTCACTATCAACATTTCCTGAAATTTTCAGCCAAATCTGCCCATAACATTTTGAGTTATGTTGCACACAGTCAAACAAACAGATAAATGCTGGAATAAACATAACTCCACCATTCCTTGGTGGAATAATAATACCACATCTCCAGTCAGCGATCATAATATTATGGCAAATAAGTGTAGGACTGTTTTATTTTCTTCCAAGAATTTAAAATATTTAACTGGTAAAGCAGTCACACAAAGCAAATATATTGGCTCGTTTTGTTTTCCTTGCACTATCATAACTAAAAATAATATTATTTGTTGTCATTTCATGTGTCATGAGTTGTAGAAAGATCCTTTTGTCTTCTTCCTCTGCAGATAAAGGTTTACAGATTGGATGTCGTCACATGTGAAGAGCGTGGATTGTTTGAAAGCTGTTTTCAATGTGTGCTGTTAAAAAAAAAAAAAAAAAAAAAAAAAAAAAAGAAGATCCATACCAATCCTAGCCTAGCCACGTTGTCCCTATTCATTATCCGTATAGGTCTAGGAACGAGGCAGGGCTAAAAGGTTGTACTACAACCAATCGGCGCAATCTTTGGGATGATGTAGTTAGATGCCGGAAAGTTCACGGAGGAGTCCGGAGAAAGTTACGAATGACTAAAAAAAATGGTGGATGATGGAGCTTAATGACTGTTGACGCTGTTGTAAAAAGAATTTAAAGATTGCTGACGTTTTCTCACATTCTTCACTCATCTTTGATAATAGGAAATCACCACCCGTTGTTGTTCTTCTTCTATGGTTGCTTCCGGTTGTTGCTCTCTGAATCATTGCAGAGTCACATCGTTAGGCCTGCCCTCTGACTCTATACTTCACTGTGATTCGTTGGACAGTTTCAGGGAAATTTAGCCAAAAGTTACATTGAGCGTAACTAGACTACTACGGTATCAAATTAGATTTGCTGCACGGCTAGGCAATACCAAGCCATCATTTCACTGAACATGAGAGTGTATTTACGGTCGTCTGAAAAGCTTCATTTTGTGGTTTGAGGTGTACCTGTGTTGTGACAATTGTTTATCATTTAGATTTTTGATATGCTTTATCAGTGTAGCACATTGAGGTTTTTAAAAGATCCAGTGATAGTCTACTTGAATTTATCTGTTTCATACTGGACTGATATTCCTGAAGAGGACTAGCAATTTGTTTTTCTATCATGGTAATGATATTCCTATCATTGGCCTGATGGAAAAACAAATACTTTCACAAAAATGCCTCAGGGTTTGTTAACATAATGATAATAAAATAAATAGATCTCCTCTGGAAAACAAAGGCCGGTGTTGTATGAGGAAACCGGCTTTGCTAGTAAGTGTGTTTTACAATGTGGGAATTAGTAAACTGTAGTTGTAATGAGGACACTGAAGTTCTCAGAACATTTGGCTGCAATAAAGGGGGGGAAAAAGGCAAGCTCCTCCCTGTTAATTTAGCCTCAGGTTATTTTGGGAGTGTTTATTTTGTCACGTCATGATACGAAACCAAAATATGTTACCGTCTCTTAAGCAAAGTGCTGTCATGCCCGTTTCCACTTATGCCACACCTTTCTGAGGTATAGTGTCTAATACATACCTGAGAAAGTGAGCTTCTCTGTTTTATACTGGGAATTATGGGGATTTAATGGTTGAATAGTTAACTTAGGTTCAAATGTACCATAACAGCTTTAAAATCAGTCCAATTTGTAATACTTTACCCACAGGGACCATCTGTGCTGTGTTTAGATAGTTTTATTTGTGGTAGAAAAGGAAAATAAGAGGAGATTGAGGGATTGAAATTGGCTTGAGAGTCTGGTTTTGACCACCTCTATATGTAGAATGTCCTGAGATCACTTTTTTTTTTAGGATTTGGTGGTATATAAATTAAATTTGATTGATTTATTGATTGATTGATTGATTGACATGCAGAAAACAGTCCATGCCACACTTGAACCTGGGCTGCTGATGTAAATTGAAGGTGGTCTTCAATGTTAAGATGTTTTTTTGTTTTTGGTTTAAATGTATAAAAGGATAATTTTCAACAAGAAACTCTTTCTAGTTGCTTCCAGTTGTTTCTCTCCGAATCGTTGTAGCTGGTACAGTAGCTGCTGAAGTACACAGATTGTTGGAAGATAGATGCAGGGTTCCAGAATTACATTCACTCCCAATATTTACAGTAAGCTAGTGTGCAGATGCAAATGTTTTTATTCATGTTATATATTATTTCTATAAACTTCACACTTAATTTGTTATGCTGTAAGAAGTGAGGTGTGTTGAAAGTCTCTGGTTTTAACATATTTGATTCATTCCAACAAATGTTTTAAAATAATCTGTCAGTCCATCTGAATACACTCTTTTTTTTTTTAACCACCTTATATTTAGTAAATGTACTCAAAATAGCCTTAACCTCATCTAACATTATTTGCCAAATGCAGTCAAAATAAAGTTATTAGTTCTTCAAGTGCATGACTGCGAATGATTATCGCTGATTTTTCCACCTGAAACCTTCCTTAAAATACAAACCACACAGATTACTGGGTCACTACAACTAGTGAGCTATAGTAATATTCATTTATTCTTTAATTTTATTAACTTCTTAATCCACAGGAGATGTTATTAACTATATTACAGTTGTTACACAATAGTACTTAGACTAGGACACCTACAGTAGATCAGTTGATAGTACCTAGTTGATATGTCAGGATGTTTTATTTCTTTTTAATTAGTTGTTATCTATCCAACTAAAACTGTCTGCTCAATCAAAACAGCTCTAAAAACTAGTCTCACTGGATGTTTATCCCTTTTATTTAATTTTTAGATAGGATCATGGCAAATAAAATAATAGCTTGAATGTGATTGACCTCATTTAATAGAAGTCCAGGCAGTTGGAGTGCAGTGAATGTGTTTCAAGTGATTGTAGTTGAAATACAAGGACACTGGTGTCTGGAAGGTAAGTAAAGGGTTTATCAGTATTCAGTCTACAGTTACACTGTGGAGACAAAAGGAAACGCCAAGCACCTCTGAGAGGAGGTTATTGAAAAGCATAAGGCACTGAATGGATATTAAAAAAAACTTCAAGAACTTCAAAAAATTCAATTGAGTAAAAAAAAAAAAAAAAAAATGAAAACAATATGGAACAGATGTAAGAGTGTCTGGAGTAGACTGTCCTCCAAAACCCAGACTGTAGAAAAAGACACTTATTATAGAGTTTTTACCATTCAAAGACTTATTCTCACTTTGATACAAGAGGGGTTTTTTCAGCCAAAGAACTGAACACATGCTGTATGTTTTTATAGACATCAAGAAATGTCAACTCCAAAGCCCTCATAGCAATTTCATGCATTCAAATTAATCTCCAACGCAGTAGTATTCACCACAAACAACTAGGCGTCAAGCAACAAACTTGTAAAACAAGCAGGACTAGAAAGCTCAATATAACCGTCAGGGTGCCCTCTTAATAAACCAGGATAACATGTGAACAAACAGAAGCTAAACTCTGGATGTCAACTACAAACATGACAAAATTATGGTTGTTTTTAGTTCGTTCTATTCAACAAAAAGACAGCAAACCTCTGTGTTTTAGCTGTCGACCTTTAGCAAGACCTTGACCTTTGACCTTCATTGCTCAAAATCTAATGACCCATTATCTATCATTCCGGGAAGTTTCATCAAAATCTATTCAGAACTGCTAACATACAGACAAACAGACCCAAATTTAATACGTAGACCATTTTGTTTTATATAATGTGTCCACTAGACGTGTCTCTGTCCACTATGTGTTGATCTGGTCCAGGACCTACTATACTCATTCTTTAAAATAACCTGGTGACTGTATAATTTTGCATTGTAACAAACTGTAAGAAGTCGTTTTCACTTGGTTGCCATTCCCACAAAGTACTTGGTGACAAAATGTAATCTTAGAGATACAGAAACCTATGAGGAATTACTTGAGAAACTGATGCACAACAAGACAAAGACACTCTGGCATACGCAGACTATACAACAGACTATACAACAGGGAACAGGTGGACACAATCAGACAGGTGGGAAACACACAAGAGGAAGTGGTAAGTGATCTGAAATGAGAGGAGAGTACAGTTTTCACAATAAAACAGGAAGTCACAAGACATGACCTAAAGAGGTCATGTCTTGTGACCTCTTTATAGCCTTCCCTTCGAATTAATTTTCTCTACTTTTAACCTTTACTCTGTGATTTATCATCATTTCATATGTTTTCCTCTGAATTTAGCATTTTTCTGTGCAAATCAGCGACAGTATTTTCCTATATTTCAATCACTAATCAGTTTTTCATAATGTCTCAGAGTCAATTTAATCCTTTATAGGGCACACACCTGAAATTCAAAATTTCAACCTTAGTGTTTTATTGGACATAATCATCTCCCTCCACTTTCCCTAAAACATCTGAGCAGCACGTGCTAAAAAGTAGACACATGTAATACATAAACTGTTATAAGGTTATAAGCTCACACAAATCACTCACATTCACTATTTACAGCTTCAACATGTCTTTAAATTCTCCACTGCACAGTTTAATTAAAAAAAAAAAAACATGTTTCTTGACATCACTGAGGCACCGGAATGGCCCCATATTTAATGTTAAAAGAAATGATCATATATGATGACTTCCCCAATAAAAGGATAAAGTTAAAACAGTTTAAATCCCTATCAAAAAGCCCTTAAAAAAAACATAGAAACGCTCTTTAAAAAAAAATAATAAATTCAAAAACCCTTTAAAAACAGTTTTTAAAAAAGCTCTTTAAACACTCTTAAAATATTACAAAAAAAAAAAAAAAAAAAAACTTAAAAATAATTATTTTATAATTTTATTACAATTTCGTGAGCCCAGGAAACCTGCCGGGACTACTTTGATCAAAACCAGACCAGAACTCGACTCACAAGACACTGTCGGGGGTAAGTGACTGTGGGTGCACCAGAGTAAAGACACTGATTCTATACAAATTAGTGTGGGAAAAAAAAGTGAACTATCCCTTTAAGCTCTGCAGAAGCCTGATAATGACCGTCAGGTGTGTTGGAAGAGTCATACATCTAAAACATGCAGGATAGTAGTTCTTGAACACCAGGATTGAGCACCACTGCAGTATATACATGCCATAAATAAATCCAATATGACACTCCTGATAAAGACAGCAGAAAAACAGTACAACCTTTTGTAAATTTTAATTTAATTCAGTAAGATGTTCAAACCAGCAAGAGACTCATCTTTTTTTACACCGTAAATTATTCTGAAAATAGAATTTCAAGAAGAGGTACACATGTTGCATCGTAGTAGCGTTCATCAGCCACACCGTCTCACATGCTACTGTAACTTTTTTTTTTTTTTTTTAACAAATTCATTACTCGTGTGCTCATAGGCATCGAAGTCACTTATTGCATCTCATTGAGGTGACGAGCAACACAACAGTCACCTGTAACAGTCAGGTGCAACTGCAACATTATTATTGCAGTAATACTGGAATTATTAGATTGAAGATAATGAACAAACCAGCATGCTTTTATAAACACATTTCCATTCATGATACTGGAAGCGCACTGCACATGCATACATCAAAGGACCCATCAGAATCTGTAAAATACTGGATAGTGATCACTTCCTAATTTCCGTCTCTTCATTTTCTGACTACGTGGTCAACCTACTCATGATGCTTGTCTACTTACACGTCTCTTTAACATTTAATTCAGCCTAATCCAGAGCAAACACATGTTGAGTCATACACTTCATGGGAGATCTTTGAAATGATCATGTGTCAAGTCTAACCATGAGGACATCTCGTCTCAAGAGATTCCCTGTAATGTGTGATTTATTTATTTATTTATTTTTTATTACTTATGTTGGTTGGGAATACCTCAAAATTCTATGCACTCCAGCCTTCTTTGGCACCTGTGCTTTTAAGACACAAAATGGGCAAGAGAGGAATTTCCCTTTGGCAGTAACGAGGGACAAACCTTAACTGACGAGCACTTTGTCTCAGTCAGAACATGTGAATGCATGAGAGTAGGATCATGACTCATGTAAAATGAATGTTGGCTAATCTGGAAAAAAAAAAAAAAACAAGCAAAAAACAATTCAAATCGGTATTTGTTGTGTACCATAGATGATAGATTAGGTCCTACATATACACTGATTATCAATAATCTGCAAAGGGATAGAAATAAGCACAATATTCCATAGATACAACACGTTACAACCAGGTCATTCATGCTAGGATTTCCTCTAAGAAATAGGAATGCAAAAGACAGAGACGGAAAAAGACAGACTTTTTATCTAACAAAATAAATTTCAGTCTTTCGAGATCAAGTTGCAAGGCTTCTTTCTTCCTCCTCCTCTTCCTCTGTTTCTTCATCCCTAGTTTGGGGAACAGAGGTAAGCAGAAGAGTGTCTGCATGGACTTCCTCATCATCTGATTGGATCACAGGTGTCTCTGCCCCACCCCCGCTGATATCAGATGACCCGGACGACATAGAGGACATGCGTGACTTTGACATGCAGTGAACCTCATTTGGCCGTTTTAAAGGCAAACGCTCCCTGTAGACAACCTCTGCTTCTTCGTCCTCATCATCTTCCTCATCATCTGCCTCTGTTGAAAGGGAGAAAAGAAAAAAAAAACATGTCTGTTCCTGTTTTGTTAGTGCTTTCTTCTTTAATAGGGTGTGTCTACAGCCTGGGAACAAGACAAATCAGAAAGCTCATATTTCATTCTACCCCCTCGGGTTCAAATGCATCTCCACCCAAATAACCACTGGCAAGACAGAGTGTTTATCTCTATATACAGGCTTTCTTCAATGCAGTTTAATATTTAATGATTGCTCATGCAGTCCAACAAACAACAAAGAAACTGTCACTTTTTTCTATCACTCAGATACTTCTTATTTGTTGCTCTTTAATCCAGTGGCACCCTGAGGCATTTTGGCCTGTGCCCATTGATAACATTTCTAGGGAAAAAAAACAACTAACTAATGACTAAGTGTCATTTGGTAATATCATCTGGTGTTGCTCTGCTTTTTATTTGAGCTGTATACAAAACAAACATTGCTGAGCTGTGCAACTTTACCTCCCAGTCTCAAATTTTCGCAAGAAGATGCAAATAAAAGTGGGATTTGTTTTACAATTTGTGTGACACTGCATGATGTCCAAGTCTATTGGAAACTGATCACCCTGAGACAAAGATGTGCTGCTGTTTTGCAAGTAGTGAAATCAATTCCTAACATCCTTGTATCATATTAAAGCAATAGTGGTAAACCTCTCTCTCACACACACACATAGACATCAGTGATGCGTGGGTCGATGTATAAACGACCCGCAACTGACCGCCTTTTTAACTAAAGCACCCGCAGCTCGGACTGCAATAAATGTATTTGAAAAGAACGGACCTGACCCACTTCTCGACTCGCATTTTAAAAATGTAATCAATGGTCTTTATGAACATCAAATGACCTCACTCACATACTTGCATTTATTTCCAATGTCATTGGGGTCGGCAAATTGTAACACCCAAAGAGACATTTGAACCCAGTTTCCACACAAAAGAAAACATTGGGAGCTGCTCATCATCTTAAAATGTCAATGAATGTGTCCTGAACCTTAACTTTTTTTCATTTGTATATTTCCGGAGCTGCTACTCTCCTAACTTGACTTTCTCTCTTGCTCCCTCCATACCGTAGGATACTTTTGACGCTGCACGTCACCCTCACGAAATTCAGTTAATAAAACTCCTTTCCCAGGTTATTTTAATGTTTGTTAAAAAGCCCAAACAGTTTAATTGTTTAATTATATTTATTCAGGAACAACTCATTTTCTGTAAGTTATCAAATTCCCCACGCTTTTGAACGCACCAGTGATATTATCACAGTTATTAACGTGTTTAGAATTAGCCGCTGTGTTGCTCAGTAACCGTGCCAAGCTCGCCATCTCGCCTTCTTTTTCTCTTTATTCATATATTCCTGGTTCATTACTGTGTGTGAATGGATAACACAGTACAGTTCGGATAGATATTAGCATGGTGTGTTGTTTATCTGTGCATAAGTTAACACTGTTTAGCTCCGGTGTGTTGTTGAAGCTAATACGGTTATAAGCTAGCTGACATCTGAAACGACAAAATGACCCGAACAACCGCAACCCAAATATCATAAAAAAAAATAAAAAAAAATGTTTTTTATGATTATGATTATGATGATGATGATGATTATTATTATTATTATTATTATTATTATTATTATTATTATTATTATTATTATTATTATTATTATTATTATTATTATTATTATTATTATTATTATTATTATTATTACCTTTGAAAGTCTACATAGTGCTTATACAGCCCACATCAGAATGTGCAGTAGAACCCTCTGTTGCTTTCAGGTTATGGATGTACCTGGTAGTGGGGATGCTAACGCTCCCTCATCTGCTCCAGTGCCTGAGTTGAGGAATACATCAAGTGCTTCATGGTCAGCGATGTCCATCAGGTCCATCTGCTCTAGAACATCAACATTCACCTCCATAGATGAAATGCTACCCATCGGAGCTGCGTGTACAATCAGAATATACAAATTAAAAATCTGTAGTTTCATTTAAACCAGTGGTGTTGAACATGCTGCCCACGTGCCAAAACCAGAACACCAAGAGGTCCGATCCAGCCCAAGGGAAGATATTTTAACAGTTAAAGTGTCAAACTCAGTTCAGATGCTACACAGAGATATTTTTATATATATATTTTAAGTGAACTAAGTAATCTATAACAACCCCAGATTTGTCTCTTTATTTGTTTTAGTGTGAAAAAAGTACAAACAATATAAATAATTATAAATAACCTGAAGGCTCTTTGGAAAAATAAGTAGGATTTAAATGTTTTAAAATATTTAGTCATAGATCTCCTGTGATCTCCAAGTGGAAATGCACATGTGTAAATATGCATTATTAAAATGACATTGTTATCTTTTATTCTACTAAAGCAGAGGGAATATCTGGAGTTATTATTTACAGGTTACTATGCTATTATTTCACTGGTATCACTCAATTGAGATCAAATCAAATTAAACAATGACGTTTTATGAAATGTAATGTATTGTGCTCGAGGAATTAGTTTAAATCTGGTGCTTATTTTAGTTAAAAGCACAAAAATCAGGAAGTTGTTTTTTTTTGTTTTTTTTTTGGGTGATATTTTTGTTTCTTCAGTTAGTTTAACCCATAAAGACCCAAACATTCACTTGCAACCAAAATCATTTATTGATGTAAAAAGTTTGGTTCCAGTAGTCTTATTGTGGGTTTTTCTTTTTCTAAATTTCTTTTTGACACCTGTACATCAGTTCCATCAACAAAATTCTCAGTAAAATAACACAAAAAAAAACCTTAAATTTTTCTACATTTTTAAACTAATCCATCCATTCAGAACACGTCAGTGCAGACACATCAGAGGTTAAAGTGTTAAGGATGCCACATACTATGCATAATATTAGAATACATAGTCATAAATCACTTCAGAAAGGTTAAAAATAGCTGCCACAAAAGTACCACTGGGTCCTTATGGGTTAAATTTGATTCTACTGATGTCAGACACTGTATAAAAATAGTTTAATTCTCACGTTTCCTGCAGTCAATCTGTAGATGAGATGAGGGTAGGTAGTTATCCACATCATGTTGATAGACATCTTCAAAGAAACGCTGTCTGTCCTTCAGTTTCAGCTGCTGAGAAGAGTCATTGTCCAACAGCCTCTGAGAGTTGTCTGTCTCAGCTGAGAAACAAAGCAAGACACACAAAGAATAAATAAACTCATGCACTTCCAGTCTTTACTCAGTTATGCATCAAACAGCCTTGAGTCCACACTATTTGCCAACTTCTTATAAGTAGATAAAACCCACCATTTGTGGTTGTTGGATCTGAGCTCACCATGACTCTGTACCACTCTGCTCCTATAGTTCTAGCTACACATCACAGTGAGACATTACATCATCTTCTCCACCTCAACACTTATTTATATGTGTCACGTATTTATTTTCTGAGACAAATAAATAGATCACAGAAATTAGTTGATGTACAGGTAGATGATGTTTCCTGCTTAGCATTGTCGCCTGTCGCACCTCCTTCAGTGCCCATGGGTCAGTAAAATGTAAGTAGTAAAAATACACTAAAATTAACTAAAAGTGTAAAATCTCATAAAATGCAGTATAAAATTCACTCAAATCCACTAAAAATGTAGTAAAATGCACCAAAAATTGGTCATTGTTGTACAGGTAGATGGTGTTTCCTGCTTAGCGTTGCTGTGTGTCACACCTCCTCCGGTGCCCACGGGTCATCTGCAGGGTAATCAGCCAGGAAATAAATAGGTAACAAAGAAATAAATATGTAATCAGTCCCTCACGGATTTTGAGATTGTTGCAGCTTAAAATGTTTGATGTTGCGTGAGGTTTTCCAAAAATTTGCAATGAAAGTCGCTGTGCTTTTTAGGCTTTTGCTGCAGGAAGAAGTGAAAGTTGCAATAAATAGTTGCGATTTAATAGTAATATTTCAAATATTTAGTTACTGGAAAATGTATTCAAAGTCATTGTGATATGGTTCTCAAAACTACCTTTTACCAAAATGGCAAATAAATGATTATGAGGATTTAAAAAAATATAACTAAATATATATATATTTTTTCCAAATGCACCTGTTGGTTCAAAGGTTAAAGTGCATATGACCTCACAACACTACGTGAAGTTAGAAAACATAATATAAATGTCTCAGCCAGTCAAAAAAAAATTATTACTAGTACTGTGTACTGTGTAGTAGAGGTCGTTTCTAACAAAAATAGAACAAAGACACTGATATATGAAGACAACCTTTCAAATATGGCAAATAAAATATTACCTGTATGACAAAAATGCAGCAGAAAAAGTACCTGTTGGTACTAGTGAGGGGATACGGAAGAAAATCAAAATGGAAAGCAATCCAGAAATAAATGTGGGGATAAAAATGAAAGAAGGAAAAATAAATAATGGTTTTATCAAGCATTTTTATTTTTAATTATGGCATGTTCAAACCTCCATAAACGTATACATTCACTTATGTGGAAGGTAAAGGAAACATTTATTTATATGGTATATGTCATACACTAAGGCAGTTCAGAGGGTTTTCAAGTAAATACAATGTGTATCCAGGACAAAATAGGAAGGAAGTGTTTAAATAATAGATCAAAATGCAGAACATTGGAGAGAACCCCCCCCCCCCCCACACACACACACACACACACATATAGAGACTTTATTGTCATTGAGATATACAAGCCAATACAGAATGAAATGTTGTTGCATTCAGCTCGCTTCAGTGTAAAATGACAAAATAAAAATAGTATAAGGACACTAAAATGTAGAGTAAAATAAATAACAAATATGTAAAATATAAACTACTCAGTGAAATATAGGCCAAGAACAGCACAAAAGTTAATAAAATATACTAAAAGATGGGTTAATTTACAGTACAACATTAAGCTTTCATTATCACACTAATCCGCTGTGCTTTATGCAGTGTTACAATATTTATTTCCACCCATAGTTGCTTTATTTTTCACCAAGATTATTAATGATAGAACTGTGTAAAGTCTCTTCCATCACATTCCAAAAGATTCTCCGTTGTGTTCAGGTGTCGATGTAGTTACTCGATGCTTGATATTTAGTGACTTCACATTTGGAAAGAATGTCTCATAGAACCTCAGGAATACTTTGACAATCTTATCTTAGATTTATGACATTATTTTAATAAGCTGAAAGTGTCTCCACATATGTTTGTGGAACAGCAAGTTCAATCATCTGCCTTTTATTATCTGCAGATATTTATCTCATACCTGTTACACAATGACTGAAACAAAAGCATGTAACACCCAACAAACTCTTTAACTATGCAATAATTACCGTAATGAGCAACACGTTATTTTATTCTCTGCTGTACAGTGTCCTTGGGTGCCCTGAAAGGTACTTATAAATAAAATAAAATGTATTATTATTATTAGTAGTAGTAGTAGTAATAGTAGTAGTAGTTGAAAACAAGAATAAAATAATAAATACACACATCAACTTTATTTAATATTTTACTCAGTACTTGTCAGATTAACTCATAGTAAAGTAAATTACACTATAATTTGCTATATTATAAGCATAAAAAATATTTGTTTATGACTTTACTTTTAGACTGGATGTTCTGTATGATTTTAGTCTGACCTCTAGTGGTTATGATTAGCTATTACAAGTGCATGGAAAAGAAACAGCAACACACATCACTGTCAGAAAAATATATTAGACCAGGCTTTTTTTTCTTCAATTTCTTGTTAATTTGACTACCTGGTTAAACTAAAGGTACATCTGTTTGGACTAATATAATAAAAACAACAGAAATAGCTCTTAAGAGTTTAATTTCAGAGCTCATGTCTATTTATTTTGCATGTTTTATTGAAAACCAAAATCACTTCAATTCCTACAGCATTGTAATGACAAAAACAGTACTTTTATGTATTTTATACTCACATAACATACACATAATGGGCGGTGCAGTGGTTAGCACTTGTGCCTCACAGTAAGAAGGACCCTGGTTCGATTCCCACACCAGACCTTTCTGTGTGGAGTTTGCATGTTGTCCCCATGTCTGTGTGGGTTTTCTTCCACCATCCAAACACATGCACTTACAGGTCAATTGGTTAATCTATATTGTCCATAGGTGTGATTGTTTGTCTATATATGTTCAGCTCTGAGATGAACTGGTGACTCATACAGGGTGTACCCCGACTTCACCCATTGTAGTTGGATTAGGCCCCCAGTGACCCCAGTGACCCGAGTGAGGATAAAGTGGGTTCAGATGATGACAGTATACACACATAATACACACAGGAGTCAGTACTTGAATACATAACCATTCTTTCTGATGACTTGTTGCTCTAAGAATTTATTAGAATTTCTTTACATTCTTTATATTCTTTATATTTAATATTTATTTCCTATAATTATTTAGGATACTAAAGAGGTGTTGTTTTAACTTCTGCTTAAATACTTTGTATGTTTTACTTATTTTATTTTACCTGTTCGAATAAACAAATAAATAAAATAAATAAATGTTTTGTGTGTAATCAAATCTTAATGTATTTCTTATTTAATTTATTGACATTTTATAATGTATAATCAGTTTATCTTGGACTTTTGTAAATTTCTGACTTTGTGCAATCAAATCTTAATGTATTTCTTATTTCACCCTTGTCTTAAATTGTATTTTAATTTCTAATCAATGTGAAGCACTTTGGGCTACAGTTTTTATTATGATTATTATTATGATGATGATGATGATGATGATTATTATTATTATTATTATTATTATTATTATTATTATTATTATTATTATTATTATTATTATTATTATTATTATTAAGAATTTGTATTATGGATTAAATACCAGTTTACATATCTGCTAAAACCAAAAAATGTGGATTTGTCTAAAATGTTGCCAATAAAACAAGCTTTTCAACTTAGCCTTTTGTAAACCTTCAGAATATGTACATGTACACAACAGTTGCTACTCGAAAAATGTTGAATATCCTGAAAAAAGTGCATGCATTTCTGTTATTCTGTACATATTATATAGACAAATAGTATGTGAATCAATATATTTCAAGCTTTTATTTCTTTTGATTTTGCTGATTAGGAAAACTGACTTTTAAGCAATATTCTAATTTGAGTTTTTGGGTTTGAGGTTTTAATAAGCTGTAACTCATTCTCAGCAAAATTTACAACAAACAAATGCTTGAGATATCTCACTTTGCATGTCATGTTTTGTGTTGAATTACCTGAATAAAACAACATTGACATGATGTTCTAATTTTCCAAATAGTACCTGTATTTGTATCAAACAGTCCAAACATCTACTGGATGACTTGTTTAAATATATACATTATTAAGATATCTTTAATTTGGATTGTTTTTTCTGATTCTGACTTGTACATTTTAATATTACAGTGCCGCAGTAGTCTTTTTTTTTTTTTTTTTTTTTTTTGCCTTTGCGAGGTGAAAATCTGCGACTAATCTCACAGCACAACTGACAAATGCAAATATCATTTCATAGAAGAAAAAAAAAATACGTAGGTTATAACACACGCAGCTGGTGTTTTTTTACGCACGGTAATGGTAAACATCTTCGTTATCCCCCTCCCACAGTCTGGATGTTAGCAGGCTTGTATGTGTGAACACAGAGGATGTGTAAAAGAAAGAACGGTATGTTGTAAAGCTTGGAAATGTGTGAAAATCTAGTGGTAAAGCAATTATAATCCTACACGCTTTATTGTCATTTGCATGAATACAAATGTGTGTGTGTGTGTGTGTGTGAACATCTGTCCATAGGTTTGCCTCTTGCATTGACCTCTGTATCTGACCAGCTGTGGTTGCATAACTGTGTCACATCTTCCTCATCACACACTGTGTTTTCTCCCAGTGGGCGTCACGAGCTGACACACTGAGTCATGTCACCAGTGTGTGAATGGTGTCTGTGAATCTGTGTGTGCGCTCACATAGACTGTAAAAATGTGTTTATCCATGAACTGTATAAGCATGTTTGTTCTTGTGCATACTCCAACCCCTAATCTGTGTAATGCAGAACAATTTAGTGTGACTAATATATTTACATGATTACATAAGACAGTACTGTAGCTGCATTCCCCTTACATGCCTTCATCTAGACCCTGTAGCACCGTTTCCTGTTTTTCTACTATTTGAAAACAAACACGGCAGCATGTCTTTGTCTACTGTCCTCTGTTCTCAGATAGTTCATTGTCAGGGGAGTAGCTGCTCATTCTTCCATTTCTGCTAAAGGATCGATGTCATGCAATACTCTACTTTTGTTTTGGCTATTTAGACTGAGACTTTTTTTGGATTTGTGTTTTTGTGTGTGTGTGTGTGTGTATGTGTGCCTTTGTCACCTGATAAAAATGTGGGTTCTTGTTGCAAGAAAGAGTTAGTACAAATGTAATTATATCATTGATTATTTTTCCAATCCAGTACTTCTGTTGGCAATTTGATCTGAAAGATTTTTGGATTTATGTTTTTGTTTAGAACAGAACAGACCAAAATTAAATTAAATTAAATTAAATTAAATTAAATTAAATTAAATTAAATTAAATTAAATTAAATTAAATTAAATTAAATTAAATTAAATTAAATTAAATTAAATTGAAAAAAAAACAGAGCAAAATAGAATGCAATAGAATACAATAAAACAAAAGCAGAACACAACAGAATAGAACCAAACCAAAAAGAACAAAACACAAAAGAACAGAATAGAAGTAAAACAGAAGTTGTCCTTTAAAATGGCTTAATGGAACAAAAAACAATTAAAATGCACTTTACAAACATTGTTAAAACACATTCAGAAAAACACCACAACAGATGAAAACAAACAAAGTAGTCAGAGACAGCAGACCTCCACCAAGGCTTGATTTGGCGTCATCAAAACGTAACATGGTGGAGCCATAGGTGTTGACCCATCTGATGATCCAAAGGTGGGACGATGTGAATGGAAAAAAAACTGCAACATTCTATCTTGTCTGAATTCTGAGATATTACCACTGATGTGTTATAGCTGTTGACCTTTGACCTTCGTTGCTCAAAATCGAATGGGTTCTTTTTTGACCCATTATCTATCATTCCTGAAAGTTTCATCGTAATTCCGTTCAGAACTTTTTGCGTAATCCTGCTGACAGACAGACTGACGGACGGACGGACAAACAAACAAACAGACCTTGGCAGAGGTAATAAAACTACATTGCATTACATCTATTTTGTGCTATTTACGACAGTCAAAGAAGAAGGGATAAAATATATTCTTAGAAATGTTTTTCCAGGCCAGTGGGGGTTTTATAATGTCTGCTTGATAGTAACAGCATAATGGAGTGGTGCAGGGGGTGGAGGTGGGTGTCCTCAGTGGGTGGCTTCCTTCATCACTGAGCGCCTGTGTATTTCACACAGAGAAGGTTAGGTTTTTAAATTATTTTACTGGCTTGATTTAATATTCCGGAGGCGATGAGAAGAAGGTTGAATGAGAATTAAATATTAGAGGCGATGGGTGGTCTATAAACACAAGTTAAAATGTCTATGCTGCGTTTTGTCCATGTTTGTTCTTCTGACTTTTGCATAAAGTTGCAATAATACTTGAATTCTTTTCATGAAATGATTGTGAGATTGTGAATTATACTTTATGAATTATACTGTTCAGATAGGTTAAAGGTCATTACTGATGTGTATATGTATAGGGAATGAATACAGGAAATGGCAGAAAAATGAAATTATCCGAGCTTTATGAACAACAATGAGGTATTTCTATAAGTTTTATTATCAATATTATTATTATGTATTACTTATTAGTTTTGCTGATGTGTAATGTTCTGTTTAATGATGATGACGATGATGATGATGATGATCAAAATATTAGCAGCTTCAACATCAATATTTCATTACCTCATTAAAATATTTAATCAGATCACACCTACATAGTCCCAATAAATCAGATTAAATGACTCCCATAATAAACTCATGTTAATAATAATAAAGTTATGGAAACTGGGCAGTTTATCAGTGCCTTTGATTGTGTTAATACTGAAATATTGAGGCTCTTTCATGCAAGTGTGAAGGACCGTAGCGATGCATAATTTAGAGATGGCTGCTCTGATGAAAAGACTGGAAGCAGAGGTGGAAGTGGCAGAGCTGAAGTTGTTGAGGTTTTTTTTTTTTTTTTTTGGGGGGGGGGGGCAGATGAACAGAATTAGGAACAAAGACATCAGAGAGACAGTTTAGGCTGTACATTTGGGGACTAGAGACCAAATTAACACATAAAGACTCAAGCCTCTATCATTAAACAAAAGCATGTAATGACTGTTAACTTTTCATGGTCATAATAAATATACACACACACATATATATATATATATACATATATATATATATATATATATATATATATATATATATATATATATATGAAGCAGTGACAGTGACGATAACGAAACTCTACAGCTTATGTAAAGTTCAGTTTTGTCCACTGGCTTTATGGGTCGCTCTCTTTGATTCTCTCTCAGTCCCATTCTCTAAAAATCAGATTTTACTACTGAAGCTGCGATCGCCAGTGGA
Organism: Siphamia tubifer; assembly: GCA_020466265.1. Lineage (NCBI taxonomy): Eukaryota > Metazoa > Chordata > Actinopteri > Kurtiformes > Apogonidae > Siphamia > Siphamia tubifer. The sequence goes on from CM035789.1 coordinate 17,092,221, forward strand.
CATAGTGTGCCCACGCATGAACTCAGCTGCATGTCTCCATCTGTCTGCTGATGCGTGGGAGGAAAACATGTATGTAAAAGGCTGATTCATTGTGATAACCTCTTCAGTTTTCTTCCATTCTACTGCGGAAGACGTGTGGGAGGTCTCCATGCAAATTTAGCTGAAGTTACTTTTCTACCGTGCTCTGTGTGAGACTCAAATGGTGCTCGCTGAGGGAATCCCTCGCTCTCGACAGGGGTTATTAACCACTTTATGTGGCTGTTTGGTTCATCAACTGAAGTTTTTTTTTTTTTTCCCATTTCAGCCTGAAGGAAAAGGTTTGCTCTTCATGTTAATAATAATTTAAACCTCCTAGAGGCACCGTTGAGAGGAAAAAACTAAAAAAAAACTTAAAAAAAAAAAAAAAGGAATCATTACATAACAACCAGCATTAAGTATGAATACTGACTGCCAGGAAATGGGTAACTTTGATGTAGAACAAAACTATGCACGGGTCAGTAATCTACAGTCCAAGAGGTCAATGTCATTGACTGTCTTATATGAGCAGCCCTGGTGACAAAGCATCCAGTACTTTCTATGTTGTGTCTCTACGCTTATGTAGGCAACAAAATGCAGGTCATATGGAAAAGATTTGTGAAGGTGGGTTAAGAAACAGAGAACAGCTGTTCTGGGTGACTGTTGCTTTTGTCAGGGTGTGTTAGCCCTCGGGATACTTTAAGGAATGGCTTGTAATAAAAGGACTGACTTAAGAGGAGAGAGATGAGAACAGCTAGGCTTCAAAACTGCTGGTTCAACACTGATGAGCTGAATGTGTACGAGTGCTGACAGTGCACAGAAACACACCACGTCTCTGTTACAACCACTGCTGGATGGTAAAGCAAGATTGTTTGTCTAGGAAGAACAGAATTAATAATTCAGTATGTTTGCATTCAAATTCATTTTCCCGATTGTAAAATGGTGTTGCAGGTTTGGAGCCACAACAATGCTGTATAATATTGTGGTGTTCTTGTTGCATTGCGTTGATGTTCTGTTATGTTCTGTGTTATGTGCAGTGGTTCAGCTGAGATATTGTGGTTGTTTGAATTTAGGTTAATGCGAATGCTGCTACTCACACTGGTGTATGGATGCGTATGAATCTTTGGTGGTGGTTGGAGGGAAGTGGAAGCCACACTTCTGTCAGCCTTCTCCAGGGCAGTTGTGGCAGATGTAGTTTACCACCAGTAGAGTGAGACTGTTTGAGTGAATGAATAATGGATCCACTGTATGTAGAAAAGTGCAATATAAATATAATCCATTATTATTATTAGAATAATTATTTTTATTATTCATATGTGTGTATGACAATGTTTATCGGCCTCTTCACTGTACATTTTTACCCCACTAGTTTCCACCATGTCCATCTTGGTAGCGTCACATAATTTCATCACTCCCGCAAATTCCAAACATGCATTCAGAGGTGGAGCTGAGTGCATGGGGTTGATGGATTGACAACCATCAATCTCTGTGGTGCCTGTAGCCAAGACCTAACCTGAAGCGAATGGAGGTAGACAGACTAAAGCTAAGTCCAGGTGTTAGCCGACTAAAAACTGTAGTAGCTACTCTCTCTCATGCCTTCTTGTTCCTGGACACAACATTTTAAATCAGTAAAGGATAGAAAACACAGCATGCCGAGCTGTGTTAATGTATATAAATATAATTTCAGTTACAGACAAAACTGAAGCAGAGACTTCTTAGATTGTCTGTTTGCACAATTCAATAGTAAAGCGAGTGATATTTGTCCAAAAAATGCACAAAAAAATATTCAAACATGAATTAACATGAACACTGCAAATGCAACCAACAGGTCCAGTTCAATGAAATGAAATGGCCAAAGTGGTTTAATGTGATGTCAAACACCCACAGGACATCTGAGACCTGTCAGTCAAAAAGACACATCCCTAATCATGCATACTTTCTATATTAAATCTAAACGGATGAGTTATAACACCCACACCCACCCACTGTTGGTAAAGGTAAACTTGACCTATTAAAACAAAAATGATTTTTAACCAGGCTGGACAGGTTGGCAGTTTAATAACACATTTTTTAAAGGGCCTATAGAAAAATAAAAGCTATATATTATATTGCAGGGATGTCAACTGAATATTTTCACTGCCATGGGCCAATAAATCATTGTGGAAACGTGTATGTCAGTAGAGGAAGTAATGAGTCACTCTGCCAGCCGACCACTGCTCTGAAAACAAAAGCCAAGAACAAACTGAAGAGGAGAAATGCGAATAAACAACGTCAGAGAAAAAAGTAACAAGATCAGGAAAAAGTAGAATATCTCTTGTTTTTACCACTGGTTGTAGCTCTGAAGTTAAACAATTTAGTCTGACCCTGGAAGCATAGCATTTCTTTTCCACTGAGTAACTATAAACCTTCAAAAGCTCCATAATCAGACTTCTAACAGTTAAGCTGTATCATGTTTGCTAATGTTGTCATTTGATGATACATGGTTCAGACTAAACTACAATAGCTGTTCCATTGGATTTCTGTGTAAATGTGCAAATATTTACTAAATGTTGAAAAAAAACAGAAGTGTGTAATGTATTTTTTTTTACATTAAATCACAAATGTGATGATATTTTTATTTATCACAAGATAACATGAGAAGTCATTCCATAAATATGGCAATTATATTCAGATATATTCATTATTACCTCCACATACATTTGAGTTTGTTTGTTTGTTTGTTTGTCCGTCTTTCAGCAGGATTACACAAAAAGTTCTGAACGGATTTTGATTAAACTTTCAGGAATGCTATATAATGGATCAAGGAAGAACCCATTATTTTGAGCAATGAAGGTCAAAGGTCAAGGTCACAGTAAACTTCAACAGCTAAAACACATCAGTGGTAATATCTCAAGATTCAGACAAGATTGAATCTGGCGTTTTTTTTGCATTCACATTGCATCACCTTTGGACATCAGATGGTTCAACACCTATGGTTCCATCACGTCACGTGTGAATGAAATGGTGGAGGTCTTCTGTCTCTGACTGCCTTGTTATTATTATATATCACCCCTCTGTCCTGTACCAAATTTAAAAAAAAAAGATTAATTTTCCTCATGTGTTCACAAATGTTTCTTTCAAAACCCTTCTTCTTCACTTGTTGCAACATCTATTAACATTGGATTTTTCTGGTTGCTATTCACATGCCTCTAGTTGCAGTAACAGGTCTTTCCACTGCAGTTTTACACTATGTACCAATTCACTACGCCAGAGACAGTTTTTTAACTAATAGAATGGAGTTTGATTTGATGCTGAATGTTTCATCTAATCAATTGTAGAAATATGACTAATAATAAAATATGTTGTAAGAGCTAATATGCGTATTACATTAGCTACGTCTTACACAAATTGCCCTAATTAGATTGTAAATCAATAAAGATCTAGTTTTTTGTGGACTGGAGCACACAGGTTAAACCTCTTCCTCTTCATTAAGCAATCCTTTTTTCAGTATCTGTATTGCATGGCTGACGGTTTATAGTTGTATTTTAATTAGTACGTAACAACAATTAAATCTCCTCTGCACAAACTGCAAAAATTTACCCTTCGTTTTATTCATTATCCATATCAAACCCTGACATAATGTTGTTTTTGGCCAAATGAGAGACACTTTCTTTGCATTTAACCCAAAAACACAGACATCTACCAACAATCAAAACCATCTACTTATCTAAAATGTTTCATACCAGTTGATCCATTAATTATATCAATGCATGTACATAACTGGTATAAAATGCAGATTGTCATCTTTTTGTGATCACTAGATATATGACCCATTTGGACGTTCAGAGGCTCCGCAGTGAACATAATGGAAACAGTTTGTTTTTCTCTACACCATTGATTCGCCAGTAACACCCATGGAGTTTGATCATTAACAGTGGATGGAGATGCTTATTTTATGTTCAGTTAATGATAGATTTTTTTGGGCGAAAAAGTCACTTTCTTCAGTTTTCTCTGTTTTTGATACAATAACAACCAACTATAATAGGAGCTTTTATGAACATCATAACATGTTTTTTTGTTTGTGGGATCTGTGATGATGGGTTATCTGAGTGTTTTTTCTGCTGCTATAACAAAAGCAATTTCCTTGAAAAATGATTAATAAAGTTTCTATCTATCTATCTATCTATCTATCTATCTATCTATCTATCTATCTATCTATCTATCTATCTATCTATCTATCTACAGTATCTATCTGTCAATCAATCAATCAATCAAGTGGTACAAAAGTAGCACTATGTGTTAAAATGGGCTGATGCCATTTTGCCCAAAAAATTACAGTCTTTGCATTCTAGAAAAAGTTAATATGATTGCTTCTAACTGTGATGCAAATCACATATAATTACTAACAGGATGTATGCCCCTTTCACACAAAGCCCAGCTAATTCTCCAACTCTAATTACCTAAGTCTTTCTATTCAGCCTGATATACTATTACATAACAGCAGCACAATCCTGACTAGAAGGAAGGAAGAAAGAAAGAAAGAAAGAAAGAAAGAAAGAAAGAAAGAAAGAAAGAAAGAAAGAAAGAAAGAAAGAAAGAAAGAAAGAAAGAAAGAAAGAAAGAAAGAAAGAAAGAAAGAAAGAAAGAAAGAAAGAAAGAAAGAAAGAAAGAAAGAAAGAAAGAAAGAAAGAAAGAAAGAAAGAAAGAAAGAAAGAAAGAAAATGTCATGTTATGCCACCGGAGCCATTTGTGCATTACTGTACAGTATGTCTTGTATAAAGTAACTGTAGTGTCAGTGATTTGAGGCAAAGGCTTACACAGTTTGCTTGACTCAGCTAACCCTCACACACAAAAACACCACAGTAGAGTGACACTGTGCATTTTTGGCACTTTTATAGTATGTCAAGGCATGCGCCGGGAAGCTAACGTTACAACTCGTTTTTCACAACAATGTCAATACTTGGGACAGATTTTGATTTGCATTTTTGTTGAGAAGATATGAAGCGTTTTATGTTCCTGCAGTATAACCCAGCGCATAGAGCAGAGGAGTGTTTATTTGAGACGGAAGGATGTGATGCCAGAGGTGAAAGCAAAGCTGAATCACATGCTTATTTCATTCTTTTGATTATTCTTACAGGGTGTGATCCTTCTGTCTCTTTCACTACTGGATTATTTATCAGCTTCTTTTGTATATTGTTCTGTGATAAATGACACTTCACTGTGATACCATGTAAATTCCACCTCCGTCTATACTATGCATATATTTCTCTTCTGTAAAAAAAAACAACAAAAACAACTACAACTGCATACGTCGCCCCCCCACCCCCACCCCCACCCCACTATCACCACCACCACCACCACACACGTCATAATAATGGTGCAGTCATACATCAACAGTCCTGGGAACTGCACTTGAAGCAGGGAACAAATGTCCCTATTGAACCAAAGAGTCACATGGTGGACTATTCAATCCCCTTGTGGTAAGTGGAATGAAATCCCATGATCATCTTTCTGTTTTCAGAGAACAGAGAGACTGGGTGTTTGTGCGTGGGAGAAGAAAAGAGCTAGTAAGGCCGTTGCACTACATGGCTAGTCACATTTGACAACCCATCTATCTCGTACTCTACCTCTCCTGTCTTGTAGCTCATAATTCCCCCCAGGGACCAACGATAGTGTCACCCTCTCAGCAGTATACAGCCACATCATTTTTAAGTATTAGTGCTATTATTTACAGAGCCGATCAGCCGCTCTCCTCCTCTGGCCTCATAGCCACAACAGTCCATCAAGCATAAATCATGTATGAGTAAGATCGCTGCACCATAATAGTCACCTCCCCCGCCATGGTTCCCTACTCCCCTACCGCACACATATCCATAAACACACCACTGTATAGAGTAAAGTACCAGTCAGCTGTGATATTTCAGTACTGTTTGAACTAAAGAAATCATCATCATAGAGGTATTCAAACTCTTAATTGTATTAATTAATTGTATTCTTTAGTGATTGATTGATATCAACCAATACCAATTTTTTTTTAAGCAAGGCCTGTTGGTCCACTGGGTCTATAATGCACTTATATATTTAAACACTGATTTTTTATTATTGCAATCACACTTTAATTACATTAACTTATAATATATTTAGGTTGTTCACCTATTCATGAGAGAATACAATGGCCATGACTACTGTTATTGTTTCTTGCAGACTAACAAGTCAGCATCAGTATATGAAGGGCACCCTATGATTGCATTGCTACTAGCATAATTTTTAAGAATTCCCATTTATACTACTCATAATCAATTTTCAATAGCCTTTTGTAATGTCTAAGTATTCCAATTAAATACAAAGGATTATACTGCCATGTTTGTCCTCACTGTGTTGTGGATTCTATTTACATGACTATTTTAAGCATCACAACTAAATCAATCAATGACCTAATATTGGAGTGATGCATAAATAAAACAAAATGTTATGACTACTGCTGTTATGTTAACAGAAACATCCACTTCAGTAGCAGAAGGTTACCTGCAGGCCCAGGTGTGCACCTTTTGTCCCTGTTCTCACCCGGGACACATCCTCACTGAGTACCTACTTTTACACCTGGGTTCTCCAGGTTCTCCTTCTCATGATTCTCCCTGTTCTCTCCAGTATTATGTCTACTCTTGCTGAAAAAATTTTAAATATAACATTTTTGTTTCATCCTTTAACCTCTGTAGATTTACAGCAATTCAGTAAAGTGGTTAGTTAGCTATGCTAACTTGTCCACTTAGCATGCTAACTTCAGAGAGCCTCACACACTCAGTATGCACTTATGTTAAGTATATTAATGTATTTTCATTAAAAATGCTACAGTATAAAATGTTAACACTGTGTATCATACATACCAACACAAGTCTCCTTCAGAATTCATTGTATCACTGTTCATTACTGCTGCCATGTAATGCATACGTCTTCAACTTTCAAATCTCAATTTCTCCAGCCCTGAACTTCAAAGAGAGTGAGGGAGGGGAGCAAAGCCGAAGGTGCGTAGGACTCCATTGTGCTCTGTTTGTTATTCCTATTATTGTATTATTGTTGTTGCTTTTGTGTTAAAATCGTTTTCACATCATTAACTGTTGTTATTTGAAACATATTTCCGAAATCCACAGAAATCCAATGCATTGATAGGTGGGTCAGAGTAATCTGGTGGTGGCTGTAGCCAGTGCTTTTACTTAGATGTTTAGTACAAGCTAGGCTAACACTTGGCTAGGCTAACAGCTGTCTGATGCTATCATCCAGCTCTGCTCTGTCCCTGTTTACCTGCAGTCAGGTCATCATTAAAGTAAATCCCATCCCTGATTGTGCTACTTTTTCCCAGCTTTAGTCTGTTCCAGAAGACGACTGTAAACCACAATGACCAGACATGACAGACTGAAGTGCCATACAGTATGAGGACACCAGCAAGAACAGTTGGAGCCAAATAAATAAATATTAGACCCACACTGACAAAGGCAAAAATGAAGAGAATTTTATCCATAATCTTTATGTTTTAGTTATTTATGTAAACATACAATACAGTTTCAGTTAGTTATGTTTTTTTTTTCCTTTTAATTGTAATTTTTATTTATTTCAGGTAATGAAGATGTTTTTTTTTTTAAATTTCAGTTTTCGTCACTTCATTTGTTTTCATTAATGATTATAACCTTGGTGTGGACAACAGTATCTCCAGGAACACGAAGGTGCCCTGAACTTTGCCTGTCAGTAAATCACAGCAGAGAAAAAAAGAGCATATTGGTCTACACCTACACAACAGGCAATTATCGATACAAGAAAAAAACCCTAAACACTGGCCTGATATATAAGTCTATCATGAGTATTATGTTAGTCGGTTTAATGACTTGAGTCTCATCAGGCCCCTTCAAGCCCAAAGCTGTGATCATATCTTCAATCTTGTGTGTCCACCCCACTCCATAAGTGTCTGATCAGATTTTGTATTCCCAGGCCATTACCGAAGCCATTAAGGTGCTTCACTCAGGGCTAAATGCATAGATGACCTCAAACCTTGCTCTCTATTTGGGTCAATGAAAACAGAGCTGTTAACATTACGTACTGCTCTATCTGTAGTTTATATTAACAAATGCAAGTCCACTTACAGAGACCTGCAGCACATATAGGATCGAGAAGATTACCCTCACGAAACGCTTAATTTTCAAAAAATAGAACATGTGTCATCATTGAGAGGAAAAGGCAGTACTTTCTCTAAGCAGGTAGCAGTTAGCATGTCTTCTGTGTTTCTATGTAAAGACCTTTCTTTCTTTTTTTTTTTGCTTAGTCAGACTAAGAAGTAGTGCTTATCCCTGCAGTGTGATTAAACCTTATCTACAGACACTGTTGTACCAGCATCAAGGCTGTCAGGATAATTCAGTAAAAAAAAAAAACAGATGGCCTGTGGCTGCTACTACTTTGAATTATAAAATATATCCAGCAGTTCCTAATGAGGATGGTTTAACACTAGATAAAACCTAGAAGGTCAGACAGAATATGTGGGTTTTATTTTTTATTTTTTCACTGAGTAATACTTTAATGAGTCCTTGGGGGCAGTGGTTCACAGAAATGTAGTCAGAACAAACTTATGTAACCGCTATGGATTGCAGACTCTGTGCACCAGGCATGATTTTATATAAAACAATGTACTGATGAGTTAAACAAAGTGGTAATGAAGTCAAATCAAAACAATATATTGAGTTACTATTCATTTATTTAGGCTTAAATGTGTGATTCATCCATTTACTATTCAATCAGTTTATTCATTATGGCTTTATGAGAAGAAACTCCTACATTTTTTATTATTATTATTATTATTATTATTATTATTATTATTATTATTATTATTATTATTATTATTATTATTATTATTATTATTATTATTATTATTATTATTTGTGTGTGTGTGTGAGGGGGGGGTGGTTAAGATGGATTTGAAGAGCCTTTATGTAAGAAAACATATTGTCTTAACTCCAGTAAAGAATAAATATTTCATAAATAACACACTATAATGGAACATTACATGAAATAAAATTGAATGTAGTGGAGGTCACAGTCTGTATATAGTGACTGACATCTCTCCAGCTTCACAGTTCTGTTTATTCATGCACTCCTTAGTTACTCACATGCCAGACGTTTGTTGTGGTTGGATGACCCAGTAGACGACATGATCCTGCTGATGTGGGTCTGCTTCAGGAGACTGTTTGCCTTTGGATTTGGATCTGATTCGTCCTCTCTTTTCGAGGCTCCAGGCCAGGATGCTGATAGTTGTAGACACTGGTCATCTCATTTAGTCAATGCATGTCTTGACTTTAGCATCAGGACCATCACAGATACATACAGTAGTACATTCACATCTCCTCTATACAGTACCTCCTGCTTCTTTTCCCCTCTTCTTGTTTTCCCTGCTGCCCTTTTTCTGCACCTTTTTGTTGTTCTTTCCAGGTTTTTCTTCACGCTGTTTCACACTCTCATCTCGGCTGCCTCTCGTTTTACAAACACACGCGCTTTTGCTCTCTGTCAGAGAGGCTCAGCAGGGTTGTAGGGGGCTGTGCAGCTTAGGGACAGGGTGGGGGAGTGATAGTGGGCTACGCATTGTGGCCTGTACCAACTGGTTATAACAAGGGGGTCAACAGGATCAGTGGGAATACAGCATTTTAACATATTGTTAAGAGATTAAAACCATCCCAGCTCATAATAATATATTTACTTTTTGCTTTAATGAATAGGATGACATTTTTATAAGTGAGTTGGATAGGATTAAAAGCATTGCATCATCAGAGGTCATAGAATACGTGCTTTTATCTTCCATTATTTTTCCTCTCACAATGTAAGTGAATTTGCCATTTACACAAACACTGCTGCCTGAGGTACTTTTAATCAGAGTCGCTCTGTACAGACAAAATATATAAGTTTCTGGATGATACAAAAGGCAGTCTCAAGGTTTGTCTGGTAGAAAAAGAGAAAACCATTCGTCTTTGACATTTTAACTTGTACATAGAAAGCACCAATTAAAAAATACAGCTTATTATGAAACTGTCTCCATTTTTTTTTTTTTTTTTGGGTAGGAATGGGGGGTATAATAACTACATTTTAGTTAGTCATGTATTGTGTTTGTTTGCAATTAAGAAAGAAAATTGTGATTGGTCGTTACATTTTCACAGTAAAATAAACAGGAAAAAAAATATTTCAAGTATTTTATTAATTCTATGGGTGTAGCTGTGTTACCATTATGTCCATGATGAAATACATATTATTATATTTTGTATAATATCCATATCCTATGTACAGTACTTTCTTTTTTGCATTCAACCATCATCTTGGGTGAAAACAGCATGACACACACACAAAAAATTCTGATCCATTTTATTTGTTTTTTATGAAATATCTTTTCCAGTATTATCTTAAAAAAATATCTGAACAAATATATGTGAACAAATATTAACAACCTGAAAAATTCCTACAAAAAGTGTATGCCATATTACACTTAATTTTTATCATTTATTCATATGCATCAAAACTTAAAGATAACAGTGGATTTACAAATACACACATTTAGTAACATTCAGAATATTTTCAAAATTCCACATTCGGGTTATTCACATTTTTTGTAACAGGCTATTCTTTTTATTTA